>JBAHVQ010141587.1:0-18634 GCA_036872915.1 Nanipora kamurai | reverse complement strand
GAAAACGAAAATAAATCAATCTTTAAAGGGAGACTGGGGGCAAGCCGTCGCTTAGTAGCCAATGACCATCAAAGACTAGGTATATGACTTCTCAAACAATTTAACGATCGATGTATGTGGAAATTCAAAGCAAAAGCACAACCTGCACGTCTTGTAACTCTTCAACGTTCGGATATTTGGAACAAAAGAACGAATGAATGAACAAGGCGAAAACGAACAGAGAACGAAGAACAAAAGAATAAAAATTTGAGCGTTAAAGTGGGATCATTCTAAAGAAGATTTAAAAACCTTAGACAACTAAAAAGTCCAAAGAACTTGAGTTATATGGAAATTGCCAGTTCCCATTTTATTGATTTGTCGTCTGGTCCCGGAAAACCTGGAACTTCCAATAAAAAGCAATCTTCGTAAGCGATTTGCTACTCGAACTCAAAGGAAAAGATTACCGAACTCCGGGTCATTTTATGTTCTAAGCATCACGGATAATTTCCCGGACCAAAATTAACAATCTGACCAGCTTGGCATTAACCCAGCTTCGTCACTTCAAGTGCAGACTGTCAAAACATCCGTACAACTCCGGGAAATCGTCTTCAAATTCAAACAAAGATTTCTACCAACATACCATGGCGACACCGCCAGCGAGCATGAAGAAACACTTCAGACCAATGAGGTATTTATTTTCTTCTTCTTCAGCTGCCTGCAAATAAAACCGGTGTTATTATCTTATCCGATCACTGACTTCTCAGCTTAATTATTAAGTTAGTTTCCCAAGTCAAGACTTGGACCGAAAGGGACTTTCAAAATTCTCACGAGTGAAATTGCAGTCAATTTGTCCCTAATTCCAGTCTTTCCGGTTTGATATTAGGGACCAAACGTTCAAGATTGCCAATCAGTTCTTTTACCCATGCAAAAATAAACAAATAATCTAAAAAAGATTTGAGATTCAATCGATTTCAGAGTGAAAGCTGTTTTTCCCGCCAAAAATAAATCATTTAGAAAAAAATAAATCAATAACTTCAATGATTTAAATTCTCTGTGTTTTGAATTAAGAGAATGTATAAAACAAGACATATACCGAATAAAATCATCTTGTAAAACTCAAGATAAGAGCCAAGAAAAGATGATTTTATTCCGTGTATGTTTTGTTTTATACTTTTTCAAATTATCGGCTGGCTATGGTTTTTGAATTATAAGAGTAGAACCACAATGAGAGAATGAAAGAAAAAAAGTGAGGCTAATCTAAATGCACATCGACGTACAAATCATCCGTTGATATAAATATTACTCCAACAGACCAGCCACGGTTAACGGACAATGATTACTTTTACAAGTAGATCGAAGTGTATGGGCTTATTTTGCTTATAAAGTAAATGATTTGAACGTGGGAGAATCGTTAGATGTTTGTGGAAGTCGATTGTCCAGGTTAGTGTAGTCATTTTGCTTATGCCAATACCTCTTCTAGCTCCTCTTCAGCTTCTTTATTAATGATCGGATCTTTCTCCGACGGTGCTTTCTTCTTAATGTCTTTGCCGATCTGCCATGATTTGAAGTACTTCTTCTGCAGTCCAACTAAACAGAAAAAGTACAATCCAGTTGATCTTAACTTACAGTTTCAGAATTATTTATTTACCAGATGGTACATCTTGTAATTCATTAAGTCAACACCGCACATACTTCTTCAGAAAACCTCATTTCTCATGATAATATTATGAACTTCGCTGAGCCGAAATACATAAATCACTTCTCGACTACTTCCCTATTTATTTCATAACCTTTCTGGACTAAGGTGATGATGGAGTGGCTTAAATGGAAATTTGACAGACGGGAAAATAAATAGAACGGTAGTTTTTTAGAAGACTTGTTCACTCATTGCATTAAAGATTGTTCTTGCGATGCGACATGATGTTTTCTCAACCACACACACATGGTACCTTCGTGAAATTGGGTATTACGATATGTTCTCGACCAAGAAAAACCTTTATAGACTAACAATGTGTACAACCTCCAAACTTCAGATGACCAGCGAGCCACTCTCGCCATTGAGCCACGTGGACTGAAACGGTGAGCGAAGGTTACATATGGGTACAACCTGTACCCTTCTGATGACCACTGAGTCACAAAGTAGTACGGTACGTGGACTGAAGGTTGCATGTCTGTACAATTCATAACCTTTAGATGACCATTAAGACCGTTTTCCCATCAGATCCATGCTTCATCAAACGAAAATCTATTTCCACTTAATGTACATGCACAATCTCAGTTTCGACGGATGTGAAGTTAAATAGACTTACAGTTTCAATTCAACATAGTGAGTGTAAGTTATGGAAAACTTACGACATACCGGTTTCTGCTTCTGGATCCTGACCACTGCTTCCCGCATCCGCAGCGTCTCGACCTCCGAAGATGTTGCGATTGGCAATGCCGTAAAAACGGTGGATAACACGACGACGAATTCTAGAAACATATACCACAAAGTGTGAGAAAACATGAAGCACGCGGCATGTAAATGAATAGTACTAATTTGGAAAGTTAGAAATCTACTTGAGGCAGGAACGTAGCCAAGATTTTGAAAAGGGGAACCGACGGGGAAAAAGTGGTCGTAAATCGTAGGGAAAGTGTGCAAGTTTTTGACCTGGAATAAGCAGGTCATAATGTTTGACCGGTACGGTTTCACTGTCTTTGGGACTCGTGTGAACACCTGAACCGTGCAAGTTTTGGTACAGTTTGCGCGGTGAAGGCCTGGAATCAAGTTTTGCTTCAGCCTGGCTGCTTAGCTGCATTGCAATATTTTGTTTTGTTTCTGTAGTTTTGTGCCCTTCAAATCGATTGTGAACATGTAGAAGTCTAACGAAAACAAGTTTCCGCTACGAAAAGACAAACGACAATTACATGTATTGGTGTTTTGGCCGGATTAACTGGTTTACTCCAGTACACACTGCTTCAAATGGTGGTTGTTTGGGATATGCATCGATCTAGGCAACTTCCACGTTTGAATTTCCTTGTGAATAGCTGTTTTCACGTGAGTTTTTGGGATATGTTTCAGTTCCACTAATACTACAACTGATATGAGTTGCTTTCACGTAGTAGTTGTGTAAAGGGATTTTGATGAGGAATATCTGTTCTACTGGAACGAAAAACAACAAAAGAAATTTCGGCAGGCATGGTACAACGAAGGAATACCAGGCTGTTCAACTGCAAAACCTTACTCTCCATTCGGGATATTTTTACAAAATTATGGGATGCTCCGCAGGCAGAATATAAAACAGCGTAGAAAGTTAAAAGATTGTTAGACTGCCGAATTTATGTAGAAAAATTCTGACGTTTCGGGCAGAAGCCCTTCTTCAGGGAGAGAACACGCTCCACTCCGAAGAAGGGCTTTTGCGACAGCTTTTTTCCGACTTACTCTTCCTGTCTGTGCTTTAGAGCTCGTAATTCGGCTGACTTGCTGTCATAAACCTGCAACGGAAGGACAAGCCATGTATTGCAAACATCAATAGCTTATGTCAGACGGGGCAGCAGGCAGTTGCCCTCCGGTTTTTATGTTCGTAACTACGACCAGTGAGAGCTTCTCATCGGTCATCAGAAGTTTGCGGGTTTTATTCCTGTCTTGGGCTCAAAAATTGTTTTCCTTAGATCATGAGCTTGAAGAACGTTCACTGGTCGTCTGATATACTCCAAGCTGCCCTATGAATAACATTTGTGTTCAGCCATCAACAAATCTCTAAAATGTTTATATACATATCACAAACTCATGAGAAAAACACAAAGGAGATCACTACCGATACGTTGTTTGGATAGCTGAAGAAGAAATTACATAAATTAAGCCAACTTTTACCTCAATTTTCTCTTCAAATACTGATTCTTTTGAGATGCAATATTATACACTCGAAAGTCGTGTTTCATCAGATATCCAAACACCCCAAAGTTTTTAAAAAACCACGACTGTCGCCTCGGTTCTCAACTCACTTCTCGGTGTTTGGATATCCTGATGAAACACTCTTTCTCGTGTATGATATATTACTTCTTGGTGTTTGGATATCCTGATGAAACATTCTTCGTGTATGATATATTAGATACACTTATATGACACAATATTGATCATCACTAATTCAATATTCTTAAAGCAAACCTTCGGGGTTTGTCCTTTTCATTAGTTTTCATATTTCACTCGATCTTTGCTCTATTACCTTATCCAACTTCAATCATCAGTGTTCATTCATGGTCATGTATATTTGACAGATGTATATTTTAGAACGGTTTTAACCGACGAGTTTACCGTTAAAGCACTCGCTAACTCATTGGTTAACTAAATTTCTTTGTGTCCTAACGGATTTGATTTATAATGTAAATGGTTTGAATCCGAGATAATCAATATGTGTTGGTGTAAGTTGATCGCTCAGGTGAGAGTAATCGTGAGGGAAACGGGTTGAGGTATTTGTACTGATTGACCACAGAATAAATAATCAACCAGCATCTAACTCAGCGTTGGTATGTCTGATGTCCGTTTTCTCCGATTTTCGTCCGCCGCCATCTTTCTGGCAAGCGTCCTCGAAACTTGTTCAACTTATAGCTTGTGTGGTATTGCGTTTTATCGGAAAAATAATAGCACATCGTTACTTTTGGAGTTCACGCAATGATTTAAACAGCTTTGAGGGACGACAAATTTCCTGCAGCAAAAAGTCGTTTGGCGGGGACGCTTGCCAAGGAAAATAGCGGACGAGAAAAAAATCGAGGTCAAAAACATCACGAAGTTAAACCTCTGGATTGTGCGGACCTCAAAAGTCAAAGGACAGTTTCTGCCGCTCCGCTACTTAACGTCCTCCAAAATACGGGAAGATGTTCCGTGTGGCGTTGTTTGCCAAGCGAGGACAGCGATAGGATGGGGCTAACAATAATTCACTCAGGGACGGCCGAGCGATATTTCAAGTGGGGGGGACTAACGCTAACAATTAGGACTACCCCAAACATTTTAATAAAACAGAAGTTCCAAACAACGTTAAAAGAAAATACGGATTGAAATCCGATTAAAAGAAGAAAATAAAAGGTTTTAAAACAGTTAAAAAGTTCTATGTCTTAAAGTTACTGCTGAGAAAAAAAGAGGAGATAAAGCCTCAGACCCCCGCTCCGCTATCTTTGTCATCTGTTTTGATAGAAATTCTAATGTTTGAAAGAAGTCACCATTGACGTTCTCAGTCATGTTTGTTTTTGGTTTTGTTTATCTTCCCCATTTACAAAAAAAAAGGTTAGTTGCGATAAATGTTCACAAAAAATATACTTACCAGAAATGCAAGATACGATATAAAAGAAATGACGCAGAAAACGAGGGTAGCCAAGGCTGCATTTCTCACGTACTTTGGCTGAGTTTTATCGTGAGGTGGATACTTGGTTGGCCCCCAATGCCAATCAGCACTTTGGACAATACTTGAGAGAGATAAAACACAGTCAAGAGTTAGATGTATAGGCGGGCGGTTCGGTTAAAAGTTGGCTCGTTGGTTAGGAGGGTAGAGTATGTACATATATATAGGGAGAGCGATTGAAGCCGTCACACTTCATCAGGCAGGTTTCCAGAAGTTCTTTTCTGAACATTTCCTGTAAATCTGAGCTTGATGAACGACCGAATATCGACCAAACTTTCTCATACGTCGCACATTAATTTTCAATTTTGCGTCTGCGGAAAGGTATTTTGCTAGAGCAGTCCGCTATTCCAACCACGGTGAACACTTGTTTCATGACTGATAAACAACTTACCTGGAAGAGTGTTCAGACAAATTTAGTTTCACTGAAATTCGCGCGTTGCTAAGGAAGGTTAGAATACACATAAACGCCAGTAGCACTTCAGACATTGAAGAACCAACTTCAAAAAACTGTACGTGGTACTATCAAAACCGATGGTCTGGGCGAGCAAAACACGTCACGATTTACTTCCAAAACGTTAACGAATCCGTCTACATTCCCATGGCTTTGAAATTGACACCTTGACATTAGTGAAATATGATTGGTTCACTTGCCAGTTTGGAGTTGTCCAGCCAGTTATATTTCACCGATCTACAAACGGATTCGTCGATGTTTTGCGAGTAAATCATGACGTGTTTTTCTCGCCCCGCGCTGCAGTAATGTAGATAATCGAAAAGGTTGGGAAACTGCCAGAACTTAATGGAGAAATTCACATTTCAAGCGGAGGCCCTTCGTCGGAGTGAAGTCAGTTTCTCTTTTATTAAGTTCTGGTAGTTTACCAAGCCTTTTAATTATCTACAAGCGGTTCAAAACTGCCGACGCAGCACTCTACTTTTATATAACTGTACGTGGTATGTGTGCGTAAATAGAGCCGGACATAACGGTCGGACATCGGACAATTTCCTACCAAATTACAGCTTGTCCGACCAAATATGACCGGAAAAATTTACTAGTGAAAAACAGTGCGATCACTTTTCTTCAGTAGGACTGGGTCTGAGCTCAGCATACCCCAAAGAACGCGGGCTTGAGACAGCGTGGTTACCAGGAGGAAGTCAAGTCGAAAAAATGTGTCCGATCAAATTGGCCGGACATTTTGTCCGGGCAACTTTTGACCGTTATTTCAGGGTCTGGTAAAGTTCAATCTGTTTGATTAGATGCTGTTGTGACGTCATCACGACGTCATCGAAAAAACAAAAATCCCACAATGTTAGGATGTTAGTATATTTTTTAGTGACACTGACTTTTTACATTATGATTACAATCTGGACTGTCTTCCCTGAAGAGTACGCATGGGTTTTATACTAAAATTGTAAGTTTGGGGCGTTTTTGAAGGGCCCCACGTTTTTTGAAGATCTAGTGATTTGGGGAGATATGAGGTAAAGGGGCCCCGTGCTTTGTAATCGTAAGGTAAACATCTACTTTCTTTCCTGTGTAGACCGCAATCCTGCGAAGACTACATTGATGTAAATATATAAACGAATATTAGAATTACATGCAAAAAAACCCTGAAAAATGTAATTGTGTAGTAATCTAAATATTTAGAACTTGTTTGTTTACTTTTTCCACTCACAACTTTTCCACATGAACCCTGCTATTTACAACTCTGTTTTTATTGTGGAATGGAGGAGGGCGAGCGGCAACTTGAGACAGTCACAAATGAGCCAGGTGCCCGCGATCGTTTAATCCTCCCCTGCTAAGAATTAGCATAAAATTCAAAAGTTTATGAAGATGGCAACTCACAGGTAAAGAAGTGAAGTGATAGCCATGATGATCGCAGACTTTTGAACTGCAGGTAAAAGTGTAATTCCCTGAAAAAAAAGTGCATATATTTAGCGAACGTCACAAGTTGTAGGCCTTGAACGTTAATATTATACTGATTACTTATTGAGTGTGAGGTCTGTACGGGAAATTATTTGCACTTGGGGATGACAACACTTGTAAAATTCTAGGTTCAGATAAAAAGCTTGAAAATGAACTAGTTTATGAATACTAAAAATTCAACTGTCGACGTGAGCACTTGGTAGTTCGACGCCTTACCCCGCTCCAATCTGTTTCGCATTAGATGTGAAAGAATTCGAAAATTGGTTACGGCGCGAAGAGGTGGGAGGTCTGGACCCCCAAGTACCGCGTGTCGTGACACCACTAGTGTCATTCACACGTCGAACTAACGAGCAATTTCTGCCAGGATCACATCAAACTCGACGACTTCCAATCACCGTCTCCACATAAGCAGGTACCCACTTCCCCCTTTTATCCACGTCAACTTCACTTTGCAACGGTTACCATCTGATTTTACATTCTGTGTACGTATGAACCCCTGTCGATGGACTCATGTGTCAGGCATCACCATGTGGAAATCGGGTTTCAAATTTTGGTAACCGACTGCGTAGCTTTCACAGTCGAGCCTCACATCACCGATGATTAGTGGCACTAGATCTAGAAATCCCTCTCGAAAGTTTGTGCCTCATTGAAAATTTACGGAGAAAATTTAAAAAGAAACAAATAAAACAAATAAAACAAACAAAAAAACAAACAAAAACAAACAAACAAACAAACAAACAAAAACAAACAAACAAACAAAAAAACAAACAAACAAAAAAACACAAAAAACAAGCAAAAAACAAACAAAAACAAACAAACAAAAAGGGGTGCTCTTTGGAAAACTCGAATAATCATTGAAGAGAACGCCCTCCCAGAGCGATAGGGTCATTCTCTTGTTGCACTTTACCTGTTTTTTACAGTTGATTCCTTTCCCGGTTTCTTCAATAGCTTCTCCACTTTCATCCAGATCACATCTACCAAGGAACAAGCTGCCTCCCCAAGCAAGTGTCAAAAGCATGATCGTACTTCCTGCAAGAGTTCTAGAAATGAGGAAGTTTCATGTCAGCTGCGGTGTAGACGATCTGATTATGGAAAGCTGGTCCAGCTGGCCTATCACTGTGCCAAGGAGCCGGTACCTAATTACATGAAATTTTTCGCAACACGCTAATTTCGCAATTTTCGCGATTTTAAAAAAAATTGCAGAATTAAAGTGTCGCGAACATAAATTGACGCGAAAATTACATCTACACAAATGATTCACGAGACTCTTGAATAGTACAGGAAGTAAACGGTACAATTTTTCTTTACAGGCCTTCGACACTTTTCACAGTAAATGGAGAAGATTAATATGATTCATATTGACTTTCGGTACTCAAGTTAAGACCAAGTAGAACATAACTATTATAAGCATATGAAAAGGGCGCGAGAATTTTTTTATTGTTACCGTTGGCTTGACAAGGGCGTTTTGTTTTTGTTATTATTGATGTATTGAAATAAAGTCGTTTTGCTTAAATTAAGGAATGTTACGGCAGGTTACCACAGAATATGCCAAATTGTAGCGTTGGTAAAATCGCAAAATTCAATGCAAAATCGCGACATTAAAGTGTCGCGAAATATACGACCTCCGAAATTAACGCGTCGCGAAAATTTCAAGGAATAAGGTATCAATGGGCCGGTGTCACAACAGACAGTGTTCCCCCGCGGACACTGTTTCCCCCGACATTCTCCGCTAGCGGATACCGTTCCCTTTAGTTACCGTGGATATCGTCCCGTTCACGAAAGTCCCGGCAAATCGTATATTTTACAAAATTAACTAAGTCTGTTTGGCACAATGAATTGTTCAACCCAATATTAAGACAACTATCTGTTAAAATTGTTCAGCTACATATTAAGAAATTAAAATTTTTTGGAGTTACTTGGCGTTTGTACAACCTCGTCACCAGTCATTGCTCAGATGACTCATCCCGGTTACTGTCAAAAACCTAACACTGACATTGCGCTTAGCATCTTAATTAAACCTCTGAGGTTTATTACGTAAAAAAATATTATTAATATTGTTTATTACGTTTAATAAGTTAATGTCCAAACCATTTTGAACTTTTGGATGGGAGACAGAATCCACTAAGCAGATAACGTCTTGGGAGATAATATCTGCTCGGGAATAGTGTCTGAGTGGACAAGATTGGCTAGGAGACAGTGTCCGGGGCACAGTATCCGGGGGGTCAGTCTTGCAAAGTCAAGATTTTCCTTCTTGCCGTACATTTCCTTATTTTTAAAATAAATAAATCAAAAAAAAATCCATAACACAAAATCGTTAAGTAGCATGGCTTGGTTTTAGATGTTATTTACAGTATGTATCCCTACCCCATGCCAACAGATAGCTCCTCTTGGGCATTGGGTTTTAGTCCAGAAACTATGATGATGGCAGAATCGGGAACTGCACCAAGCAATGGAAGAACGATGCCCCCTGAAAGAAAATGAACACCAAACACTACAATTACCAAAAGCAGTCGATCAAAATAACATTTACATACAATACATCATACAAACAAATTGATTGGCTAATACAAATATTTTGTGATATTTGGACTCAGTGGCATAGCAAAGCAGATGCCACCCGGGGCTAAATTCAAAAATGCCACACCCTTCCACTACCTATATGTACTTAACAACCTGCCATAGGCAATAAGTGGGAGGAATATTGCAATCTTGGTTTTTCAAGTAGTTAAAATCTTTATTTTTGCATAACTAGTTAGAATTATAAATGTAGTAACCTTTGCTACACACTGCAGAAAGCACTCCTTCAAGTAATCTCTGAGTAAATGAAAGTGCACCTTTGATAACTATGATTACGTCACTGTAACTGGACATTACACAACATATATTGATAAACACTAGGTTTCTGTACACGTGTTACTGTCACAAAGAGTTGTCTACCCGAAAATACCATTCCCCACAATTAACAACACCCTGGGCCACAGCCCCTCTAGTCCCTCCCCAGCGCTAAGTCACTGCTTGGTCTCATTAATAAACTTTTAACAAAATCAGGTGTTTAATATAAGTACTCTTTTAGATTCTTACTTTGCTAATGTCACATTAAATTTAGTATTTTTTTTTGGGGGGGGAAGTTGAAGTGTTTGGGAGGGAAACTTGTACCTCAACCCCTCTTGATAAAAACTTCAATGCTCTAAGTACCCCTGCTTTACAATCCTTCAATGTACTAACCAATTAAGCCAGCTGGTAAACCCAGATCAAGAAGAAGTTCTGCTCCATCTATTAACAAAAGATGAATATTTCCATTGGCTTATTATGTACAGCAGATGCAGCAATACTGCTGATGTTGTAATGTCTATGTAAATGTTCTCCATATAATAGCGCTGTATAATGGATAGTCTTTTCCCCAGGACTAACTTATTAAAGCAGCAGTCATTCATGGCCACCCTTAAGCTTAATTAATACAGGTGGGTGCTATGTCTGAAATCACAAACTCCCAGCACATTATAATTGTGCCCTGAAGGCAGCTTGCCAGTGTTCGATAATTAATGGTTCGGCATCACTTACCCTCCACTTCATCAATAAAAGGGATATGTATGGCAATATATATTAAGTTTGTATAATTTGAAAGAACTCTTAGACATAGTATAGTAAGAAATAGTATAGTAAGACCCTTTACAACTTTTAGGTATCCTTGTTCATTTTTGAGAAAGTTTTATTTGTTTGATATGCAAATGAGATGGTCTAAAATCATTTTTTTCTTTTCACTGGAACACTAGAAATGGAGAGTATATTGTTTCAGTATTTTTCATAATTTCCAGTACTAATTTATGTCTTAATAATTATTACACAACATACAAAAGACATTATATACCAACCTGAAATTAATTTGGCTGCAACCATCAGCAGTGCACCATAAAACAGAATCAGAAGTATATTCCCAATAATCTAAAAATATAATTTAATATACAAGTAAGAATTAGATTTGATTTTTTAGTTTATTTGTTTGACTACTTGGTTGCGTGGTGTGTCCTCCAGTTAAAGAAAACTGTCTCATTTATTGATTACTCTATGGTCGCCCATGTTCAACTGCAAGGTAATGGTTTGTTTAGAAAGAAGTTCCATGTGGTATGCCAAGCTCATGTGGCACCAGTTGAAAGCTTTATTGTTGTTCTACAAACAAAATGTTTCTTAGTCAAGCAAACCAACAAAAATCTTGCCAAAGAAAAACCAAATTGTCTGACTCAAGAATCTTTGATTCACATGAAACACACACAAGTACATATATAATCTGCGTGCAATAACTTACACTCAGAAAAATAACTGCTGCTTATATTCTCTAAGATAGGGTAATTTTTTTTTAATGCCTTAAGAATTCTTATATAAAGGATCTCCTCAGGGAAAAATCATGTAGGAATTCCCATAGGATTTCCTATAGGATATTGCATTTCCAGTAGGAATTTAGAGCCAATTTTGAACTGAAAGAAATTTCCAACAGGAAGTGGAATAAGAATTCCAATAGGAAATTTCCTATCCTTTAGGAATTCTCCTAGGATCCTACAAGAATTTGAACCACTTTCTAATAGGATCAAGAATTCCTATTAAAATTTTTCACAAGGGGATAATTTTACCATCATAGTTGATGCTGTATCTTTTAAGGTCTCCTTTAATATCCTTAACAGTATTACCAAAGTCATGGATAACATAGTTAAATAGTTTACTTACAGTAGAGGAACATGGGAATTTTGTAAACCTTCCTTTGTAACAATCATCATACTTGGTGGTATTGGTTGTGTTAGTAGTATTTGGTGAACCCTTAAAACAAGAAAGATCATCAGTGGTTCAACCACATGCAGTGGTGCTCTGACCACTAAAAGTTAAGAGACTTGCACTCAGTCCTTCACCAGTTTATTACTAACCATTTGAACACTGGCATCCCATTTTCAGTGTATGGCCTTGGTAAACATTCAGGAGCTCAGTGTTCAAAGGGTTGACCTTATCCCTATTAGATCTGCCTGGGCATGAGGGCTAATTGTGCCTGACTTTAAAGAACATTTGAACAACTTGACTTATCAGTTTGATAACAAATTTCATTCATACTTTCCCTAAAATTCATCAGGGAAGATTAAATTTCTGTGACAAAATGACTAGCTGGGAGGCATACTGGTACATGTACTTTCTTCAATTTTCAAAGTCTTTTTTTTTCACTGCATTATCTTGATTTCCATTGAGCAAAGTGTCAATAATTATTACAGTAGTCATTTAGAGTCCTGGCATTCATTTAGCTAGAGTACTTGGATTCATTTCCTGGTTGGGACTGCCAGATAGTTTTGCATAGTTTCTTCCTGGCCTGGTTTAACCTCTTCTTATTTCGATAGTGGGACTGCTAATGGAGAACTGGCACAATATAGTCACTTAACTATATTGAATGGTGATTGTGCCTGCAATACAGTTACTGATCCGTTCCAGTGCTGTTACGGTTACATTAGCAAATAACAGTTTGAATGAAAGCAATCTCTTTAAATATCTGATATTCTGTTGGTTAAATACCTTGGGGCATTTATCAAAAACTTTCTTTTTACAAAGGACAGGAAATAATGAAATAGCACCACCTGAAGCAAGTATCTGAACGGTAATGGACCAAGGATTAATTATGCAAATAATGCTAATTATTTCACGAATAAACAATATTATGCAAATAACGACTGTGAAGATTGACAACATTTGACGCTTCAATGACACTTCTAGCACTTACAACTGAATCGTTAAACACCCATCAACTTATTCGCTCTTCCATTCGAAAATGAAGAAATGAGAAACTGTGACAAAAAGTAACTTTCCAATGAACTTTGCAGCCAAGGAAAACATTCTGAATTAGCGTGTTTGACGAAGACGTTCCCTACGTGCTTACACTCGTACCTGACGTTTGTATGTCGTTTTCGTGCTTATTCAACACGCAACGATGCCTTTCTATCGGTTCAATTCCTCGATTGCTTTATTTATATAATACGTGGTTTTATTATCAATTATCGGCTGAACTCTTGCTATAAAAAATTTATGTTAAAGTCGATAAGACAAACGGCAAGATTCTTAAACGCACACATCTTATCGAAGAGATGTAATGCCAAGCGGAACAAAGAATGAAAGAATCCACGGCTTTGCCGGCAGCTACGGTTGAAAGCTTTGCGACCAGTAAGAGCAAGGACTTATCCTTTGAAATAGTCGTGTCAAATGAATCAAGACCTAAGTCACATAATACCACAAAATTGTAATGCAGCGCGGTTATCAGCTCGACTTTGTCTAACAAAGCCGCAATACTCATCAGCGTAAACAGAAACCGATTAAGAAGTGGGTAGTTCATCTCGGTTTTAATTCTTAAATACCCACGGAGAAACACCCTACCGTCGAAAAAAACTATAATTTGCACAAGCCGAAAGTACTTAGAGTGTGTCGCGTCGTAAGACCTCGGTGACAGTGGAACTTAAATGGAATAGAAAGAATACCTTGAGACAACACCTCGTTTAAACAAGGTTGTGTAATTTGAAACTTAGAAAAACAATACATACCTCGGTGTAAGCTAGACAGCAGGCGAACGTTAACAGAACCAGGCACGATAGAGGACGAATAAAAGCCATTTCGTCTCACAGACTGAAACGAACAACCTCTCCACACAAAGGACAAAGTAAGAATGTGAAAGAATTTTCTGACGGGGTAAGAATCATTCTGGAAGACGCTTTCGACACGCCTTTGGTGAGCATCCAATTAGAATGACTTTTGCATAATACATACCCCAGGTTATAATACACACTCCAGTCAACAGTATCACTAGAAATCGCTTCCTAACTAAGTTTTTAGCGTTTTCAAAAAAATAATAACAATGGCAATGATTAAAAGGAATTTACCTTTAAAACAGGCTTGAAATCTAGGTTAATCTTATGACAAACTTAAGTTCCGGGGGGAATATAACTTAAATGTGTTTGTTTCGTCAACCATGGGCAAACTCAGTGATGCGTCTGATGTTTTGATCGCGTCGAAAGTTCAAGATTTCATTTCTTTGCCGCTCACATTCTCGGAGTTCCCTGTCAATCATTGATCTAAGGTTGAGATTTAGACTGAGGTTTCAGATAACGGAGAGAATTGGACGATTGTCCAAAGTGAACCCAATTTTAGTTCACAAATCTGGCGGAACAACGCTAAGCAATTTTGCCGCGTTGTTGCACTTGTGATTGATAGTTAAAAGGGCGCATGGTCAGACCGCCAAGTACAAACGGTACTCAGACTCATATCAGGTGGACCAATGAAAACCAATCTCCTTCAATTGCCTTTCAAACATCGACCTACTTTATCACATGGTCGAACAGTCATCTTTGCAACACCCGAATTCACACTCCACATTTGCTCGTTCGACGCAACCTTGACACGTTGAATTGAGAAAATCAAGGGGCACCTCAGATCCTCACGGTTTGGAAATGGTGAGTAAGTGGGTGCGGTAGAAGAAAGGAAGTTCTCCGGTACTTCTACAAAACCGCTAAGAATCTTATTCTCTACAACCACAATCGCAACCCAATTTATGGAAAGGATCTCATTCTCCATGATCTGGACAATGTCCCCGAGACTGCGCTAATTTTATGCCCAGGTCCGAATTCGAAGTGGTTCACGCAAAATATTGTACCGCAACTAATCTCACTTACATCACGATGGGCATTCCTTTCCTAATACAACTCAGTATATTTGCCTCATCCGTGTCTTGATATAGGTCGGTTATACCCCTCAATGTAACTCTGGTGACAACTTTAGACCCCTCGGCCCCTCGGGCCTCGGAATCTAACCAAGTTGTCACCTCAGTCATAGTATATAACCTATACTAAAATGGGTAGCAACTTAAACACATAACTTTTGGACTTCAGCTGGCGTGTCTCGCACGTGTCTTCTGAAAATGAAATGTATAATCTTCGAAGCAACAACAACAAGCTGATGCTATCAAAACCCAGAACAAACGCAATGAAGCGCAGTTTCAGTTATCGAGCTGCCAAGGTCTGGAACACTTTGCCATTAGATCTTAGAAATATGTTTTTATCAACAGAAAATTTTAAGAAGAAATTACAAGAGGACATTGGTGATGAAAACAATAAAATTTTATCGCATTTAAGTTATTAACTTTGTAAATACATACATAGTAAAATAGATCAATAGATGTAGTTTTATTAGATTTATACCATAATTTTATAATTGTTAATAATATCATAGACGTAGTTAGTAGTTT
Source organism: Nanipora kamurai (assembly GCA_036872915.1). Lineage (NCBI taxonomy): Eukaryota > Metazoa > Cnidaria > Anthozoa > Scleralcyonacea > Helioporidae > Nanipora > Nanipora kamurai. The sequence continues at coordinate 3,105 of JBAHVQ010141587.1, read as the reverse complement.
TTATATGTAACTAGATTAATTGTAGTTATAAAGCATATTGTGTATTAGACGCACGGCCCTATGAAAAGCAACAATTTTATTGTAATTTAGTTATATTTTAATTTTTCCAGTGTTGATAGGCTACCGTGACTAAAGAAAGTTAAATAAATAAATAAATAAATAAATAACTACACAAGTAAAAATCTCGCATAATGTAACTAGTTTTTTCGCTACAACCTCGCAGCAAGTCTGTGAACAAGTTGCAACTGTGGCTTTACGTCGTCAAGCTGCTCCAAGTTACTTTACTTCGACCTTGTAGCAGATTGTATCATTGAAGAGCCATACAAGCAATATCAAATTTGTCGGAGCAACTTAACTGTAAAAACTCGGATACACTCCCCAAACCTGTTACAGGTCTCAAACAACCCAATGCAGACTTGTCAGCAAGCGATCATGGTTCGAGGTTATCGACAAAGCAGTTCCTGACAAGCCTACATTAGAAGTTTGCGGCTGGTTTGTTACAAATTGTGAATTTTTACACGTGCAGGTTAAATGTCTGTTTTGTTCCGCGGACATACATCTAATTACATGCTTCAGTTCTGGGCCTTTACCAGTCCGTGTCAAGCGGTGACAAAAAATGCCAGTGTTCAGTTTTCTTCTGTTAGTTTACTTATTAGAAGAGTTCAGAACACGTAGACTCTTTCGCCTACGAATAATGGGCCTTCGTGCACAAGCTCTCTCTCAAAAAAACCTGTAACCTCTCTTGGAGAAATTTACCCGTGCGTAACGAAATACGTAATACCGTGTCTGGCATAAGTTTGAACTGCGTCCTTCCTTTTATCGTTAGAATGCGACGAACAACATCCAGAAATGACAGATCTTTGTTTCTTTTTTGAATCAGAATCGGACGTTCCAAGTAAACTCATCTGTGAATCGCAAGGCTAGATAAGTGCGGACCACCTCGATAAACGACACAATTAACCAAAAATGACAAAGTACAGAAGTTACGTGGTCAAGCATACACTAAAAATTAAATAGCCATTCTCTGACCAACAATTCTCTCTACTCGAGCTCTAGATTATCTTTCCCGTTGAAAGCATTAGTCAGACAACTGAAAGCCTCAGCCAAACGTAGTGTTTGGTCAAAGATTAAGAGAAAGTCTGGACACTTTTCAAACTTATTCATGAATATTGGCCACTGCAATCGAGAGATACGGTTAACTGGGCAAAATCCAGCCAACAAATCTGTATAAAAATTACAAAGAGCCGATTGGTTCGAAAGCGTCTGGCGTTTTTCATTGTTGGCTGCCTTGTCTTTAAAGACATTAATTGAGCGAATGCTTTTCCCAAACTTGGCCCAACTTCTCGACCGTATAACAAACACAAGAACACCAGTAATGTATTTGCAACAGATGATTCAACGAACAAACCGGCATAACTAATGGAAGACAAAGCCTCTTTAAGCTGTTGAGTCCCGGGCAAAAGATTAACTAACCGACCTTAATAGCTAAGTCAGCCCATAGTCAATGGAGATATGGTCTGGAAACTCGACCAATTTCAAAGCGCTTATAATGAGCTTCGACTTTATGTTGGTACGGTCCTCACCATACACAAATCATTTGTTTTAGGCTTATTAATATTTAAACAGCATGGTTGAGTGATTGAGCCCGAACGTAGTCATTGGATGATTGCTTCATTATACCCAAAATATATTCTTCTTCACCGTGCACAAGTTTGCATAAAAGTGAACAAAGAGATAGAATAAATTTTCGCAGAGTTTCCAGACCATATCTCCATTGACCATGGTCAGCCTAAAGACCATAGTCACGTCTCTCAACTTGGCGCGAAAGTTTTGGAGCAAAATCAAAGAGTTTCTCTCAATTAAGATGAAAGGATCTCTTATTTGGAATGCTTTGTTAAACATCCGTTAAAATTTCAGTATTTAAAGAAATCACGGTGAATTGACCATCGTAATTGCTTCAATGGCTTCTAAAACGCTCCAGTTCTTCTAAAACGACTGCAGTCTCGCAACAGCTTTCTTCCTTTGTAAGCTGGCGTAACGTCGTCCTGAAGGAGGAAGAAGTGAAAATGGTCTCGGTGGGATCGTATAAAGAACAACGATGGTGTTGAGAATATACTCTTGAGATTTAAATTAGTTCGTTTTCTTTGATTTGCATGAAAAATTCTTTTGTTTAGAGGACGTCGTCGTCGATCTTAAACTGTACAGAACGAGCACATAAAAGAGAGACCCCCCCTTAGAATTCATTTCGGTGTACCAAAGCATGGCCAGCAGTAAACATGACTTGAAATTAGACGTTCATTCAAGGATTTACATTTTTCAGTTACCTACCAAAGGTCAATTTAAAGGCTAAAGAACTTTGGAGAAACGTATTCATTAACTCTTCCTTGTCCGAGGACTTTCCCCTAGACAAGTAAAATCGTCTGGCGTTAGCCAGAGTCAAATACTAAAGTCTCCATAGGTCATTGAGGACCTATACGGAAAGGAAGGAGTTAAGGAGATAGGTTTTAAACCCTGGCTAACTCTTTCCTGTCTGAGGACTTTCCCCTTGACGAGTAAAATCGTCTGGCGTTAGCCAGAGTAACATACCGACGTCTCCATAGGTCAGGACAGGAAGGAGTTAGGTAAAAAAACCTAATTACGCATACAAGCCATAAATATCTCTACTTCCTTTATAACATTTACTTTAGTTTATTATTCATAGTAGGAATTGCGAATGAGTTCTGCATCCAACGCCAACCGATAAGATTGTTGCTACATTTTTAATATTAAATGACTGAGTCACTCAACTTCTACATATGAACTCGTAAAGGCCAACGGTAATGCCGATATACCAGAACTGGGCTTGAGGAACATGCGCAGTTTTCTTAATCTACACACACCAAGTTACCGCCAGCTACCACACGCCGCATCACATCTGCTAATATTGCATAAATCAGAATTTCAAAATATGCACCAAAGTTTGTCATTCTTCTCTTCGACTGGCAGAGTAATCTATCAAATCTGAGAAAGGGTTTGTATGAAAGTGTACCGAACCTGTGTCGGCACAATAAAACTCACTTTTGTAATGTTTTGGAAATATTTAATAAAAGAAACAACAACAAATTC
>JBAHVQ010140719.1:0-23844 GCA_036872915.1 Nanipora kamurai | reverse complement strand
CCAGCATAGTATTTTAATAAAAGCCATCATACAACCACGAGTAGAATCATATTAAAAATATTTATTAAAAGCCTAACATTTCGTTGTTAAGGCTTCATACAACCACGAGTAGAATCATAAGGCTTTTAATAAATATTTTTAATATGATTCTACTCGTGGTTGTATGATGGCTTTTATTAAAATACTATGCTGGACCTTAATATTTATCATCAAATTACGATTCCTGCCTGGTAAATTGATAGCAAATATACACATATATACACATATATACACATATATGTACCCTAGTACACATATGTACACATATATACATGTGTGTGTGTGCATGCATGTGTATTAATCCATTGAGGGGCAAGCAGACACTCTAAAGTTTCATTCTGGCTAACACCAGAAAATTTTACTAGTGATATAGGGTCAATGAGCTCTGGGCATTAACTCCTTTGTGACAGAATTTGTACCCACTATTTAGGAGTTTAGGATTAAACACTGGCTAATGCCAGACAAGTTTACTAGAAAATGGAACACCCATGGTCAACAACAAGTTAAAGGGTTAATCAAAGCATTAGTTAATTCATCAGGCAATTTATGATCGTGTGGTAGACACATGAAACTCTGAGTAGCAAATGCTCTTCTAACTTTATTAACTTATATATATATATATATATATATAAGAAAGTGAAAGTAGACGAAATTTGCTGTCGCTACTATATATATATAAGAAGTGAAAACAGACAAAATTTGCTGTGGCTTCTCTAAGTTTCACATGCTCAGGCAATCATCAGTTGCCTGATGCACCTAAGCGTGCAAAACTCAGAGTAGTGACAACAAATTTTGTCTATTTTCACTTCCTTTATCCACTTCACTGGTATGGTATTGAGCCTTCTTTATTCTCAAGCCAACACTGCAACCTTCTTGGCTATCTATATATGTATCTAATTTTTATAATCTTGGTTATATATATATATAAACCATTTGTCTCCATTTGTGTTATATATATATATATATATATACATATATATATATATATAAATGTTTAGCTGTCTCTACTGACAAATTGGTAGTGACAGCTAAACATTTGTCCCCATTTGTGTTATTTTTGCTCTACCTGTGATGGTATTGAGCACTCTATTTATTGAAGTCACTTGTGTAGCTTTTTGGTTACATTTTGTTGGATATGTTTATATATATATATATATATATATACGTTGATATATATATATGTTGATAGTAAGTATCATGTGTAAAATCATATATGAAAGAGTGCTTAATGTAAATGCAGAGCGACATAACAGTATTAATGAAAACACAAGTTACTTCATAAGAACTTTATTACTACAAATTTGTTTTGTATGGTAAGCACAGAGCTTGCCACACACATCAGGTACTCTTGCCACACTCACTATTACCTGATGAGTGTGGCAAGCTCTGTGCTTGCCATACGAAACAAATTTGTAGTAATAAAGTTCTTATGAAGTAACTTGTGTTTTCATTATTACTGTTTTATATATATATATCTATATATCTATCTATCTATATATATATATATCTATATCTATATCTATATCTATATATATATATATATGTATAAAAATATATAAAGATATAAAATATATGTATATATAGAGAGAGAGAGAGAAAGAGAGAGACAGAGTAGATAAACAAGCATGGGTAATTTCCCAGTAAGTAGTGTGGTCAATGCAAAGCTGCAGAGCTTAATAGTAACAATTTATTTGAGGTTATCTAATATTTACAGCTTGTCGTTACACCATGTTTCATGCTTTCCCAATCTTCAGATGACTAAATTACCTCAAAAATCTGAAGATTGCGAAAGCATGAAACACGTATATACACTGTTACAGTCTGCATTATTTTTTAAAGTCCATAATACATCAAAATACATCAATTCGACGTTTAAAAAGCACTGCATGGTTATTGGTACAAGTAGTTGCCCCTACATGCACAATAAACGTTATTTTAAGTTCTAACCTGAGGAGTGACAATTTGTACATTAAACGTTGAATTGGTTAAGGTAAACGCGTGGATAAAAGAAGGAGCTGATACCCCTAAAAATGAAGTAGATAGAAGAGTTAGTCTCTTAAATATTAAAGAATTTGATTGGCAAAAAGTGCAGCTTGCCTTGAGGAGAAGAGCTTAAGACTATTAAACAATTCGGTTTGGTAGTCGCCATCTTGAAACAATTTGGCCAGCGGTATTACAAGAATGTATTTGTACTTCGTTGTAGCGCTGTACACTGAATCAATGCTATCGACGGACCTCGAGTTGAGCCACTGGGCCCGGCTGTCCGAAGGACGACTACCGCTAATCCTGGGTTAAAATTTAATCGGCTCTTTCGTTTGGCATGTTCTGCTTAGTAATATTAGTTGAAACTTTCTAGGAGAAAACCTTTCTACATTTCATTGATATCTAAACAGAAAACTTTAAACATCCTTTTCTACGTCAGCAGTATTTAATCCACAAAGTTTTTGTTAATCCTGGATTAACGTAATCGTCTTTCGAAAAACCGGGCCCTGATCTCTAAAAATGACTGGATCGAATAACTCGGTCCAAAAAAATAAAGCTCATTAAATTGTGCGGCGGCCATCTTACTGGGACCACACTATGTAGTTTTGTTATAGACGAAAGAGTGTTTTTGACCATTAAGGCAATTTTCTGCTCATAAAATGATCTTGTTCTAATGATCATGTAAAGTGGAAGGTATTTCAAGGGTTTTAGACTTAGAACATTCGACTTTAGACGAAAAACTTTGGGAAATAGCGTTGGGGAAGTATAACATAATAGCACAATATTTTAGTACTGTAGAAATGTTTTAAACTCAATTTCAACCAAAATTTGGCATTTGCTAACCGTGTGAGGGAGCATATATACATTGTATATTACACATGCAGAATAAGTTAGCTAATATAATTTTAAAAGAATAATATTTACTTCGATGATTAATTGCATAAACTGCCCTAAACAGAAGATTTACAAGAGTAAAAACAGAAACATAACACTATAAAAGTTTTCCAGCAGTCTCAACATACCATAATATGAACACGTAAGTAGGTCCATAATACTGGGTGGGAAAAAATGAACCCTTCAAATTCAGTTATGCAAATTGGACTACAAAACAAACATTGCTGTGATGAGTATAGAAGAATTTTAACACAATTCAAATAATTTCTGGAGCATCAACTTGCTGTCTGTTGATGGATATGCCCAGCAAATTTTCATAGACTTTTGTATCCATTGCCCATACAGCTCAATAGTATTTCAAAGCAATAATATAACTCGTTCAGCAATAATGTACACCATAACTAAAATTTATGTGTTCTCGAAATGATTTACTTCAGTTTTAATACTGTTCAATAATGGTGGGAACTGTGATTGCACTGAAAAATCTTCCAAAATACTCTGAAACGCCAATGAATGATGACAAAAGTCAAAAAATTGGACGTAACGGATATAGAAAGTCTTTAAAACGTTTATCTAGATACATTACGGGTAAAGAGAAGCCTTGCAGTTGCCGTCAATACGACTTGTTCTTTGTCAATTTTGTACTTGAAGATTTGCAGTCGGAAACTCTGGCTCCAAGCGAGTCCCTTTTCTTGTGGGTTTTTTTGCTGAAAATTCCATATTCTAAGTCCAAAGACCTTGATATATCTTCTGATTGTCGTGATATTTAAGATAAGTGTTTCGTGTAAAAGAAATTGCTCTAATGCCCGAAAACTCTGTTTCGCCTACAGTAAACTACACAGCAGCGTGGTCCCAGGAAGTAATCCCAGCACGATGGCAGCCGCATATTTAATGAGCTTCAATTTTCAGATTATCCAAACAATAGGTTGCTCGATCCAGTCTTTATTAGAGATTAGAGAGTTTAGTTGACTGGTTGACTTAAGATAGCATCATAGCCATAAAATACAATCACAACGGTATTCAATAGTAATGTTGGTTTTCTTTCGCTGCAATGGTGGAATTATTTGGGGCCTGGGAGCGGTCGTCTCCCTATGGACTCAGTAGCCACCCTTTTGGTCGCCCTGAATGCTTTGATATTGCGAAGTTCGATTCGCCCATTTGTGGTCGTTACATTTGCCGTGCTTAGAGAAAATACACGAATAAGCTAAAGCTAGAACTAACTAATTTATGATAATGTTTTCCTAGTTCGTTTAATTTTCTCCAGCCAAACTCAGTTTGTTGCAACTATTTAAAAATTGACACCGAGAAACCTTATTTCTGTGGATGTCTAAACAATATTCCTCAGTGTAGGTTCTGAGTTATTAACATGCTTGATTAACCTCTTATGAATTTATATTCATATCCAGGATTTTGCTAAGGGCCGTCAAACAGAGACTTCACCAGGCTTCCATCAATGGCGGGCGAGAAATGTAATTTTTAAGGGATTCGGGGACATATTCCCCGGAATTTTTAGAGCTCTGAAAACTTAATTTAAACATTTTTCAAGACATAACAGTACAGAAAGCGTTAACCAGAATTCTCTGACTAAGAGGCTTTAGATGGCCATTTCAGCAATCTAAAATCCAAAATATGGACATATCTTACAGTTGTCGATTTGAGCTGCTAAACCCGGCTTGTTTTCAAATAATGACCCCGTCAGTTTTCGTTACCAATTCTTGAGAAAATGAATTTAAAATAATTGTAGTTTCTCCACTGTACATATAATATTTTGCAAAATTGACATATAGAATAATACAGTTGTTTTTAAGATATTGGGAAGTGATATCGAATTCATTTCCTTATAGTTAATTCCCACTATCTACATTTTAATAATCTCCGCAAGCCATGCTGAAGAATTTACCTCAAATTTTCTTGCCAAAGAAGGCTCAACCCATCTAGTGGTTCAGTGGCGGATCTACAATCGTGAGCAAAATGGTTGACAGCCTTCAGAGATATTTGCTAAGAATTTACATATCCAACAATTGACTGAAAAAAACCTTGATTTTTCTTCATAATTTCCCCCTTCCCCCTACTCAATGTTGTGTACCTATTATATCTGTGTCCCGCAAATTGTATCATTTTACCTGGACAACATTGATATGGGGGAAGGGGGGGTTGAAACATAGAAGATCGATTTTCTCCTAAGCGCATCAAATTAATCCCATTTGGGAAAGTTGTCTCGAGTCATTTTGCTCCCGATTGTACATGTAGGTACCCTTCCTTTTAAGCCTGATTATTCTTTTGTCGTTGTCGCATGACTTTTACAATTAAATTAAACAATATATAAACTTATCTAAATGTTCTGCCTTATTATTCATCACATTTGCTAACTTTGTGCCATTCCCTTCACTCCGACGAAGGGCCTTCGCTCCAAACGTCAGTTTAAGCATTCTTAAGTTCCGGCAGTTTCCCAAACCTTTTGACTATCCACAAGCCATTCAATACTGCCGACGCAGCACTTTAATTTTTATATCTAAGTTCGACAAGTTTGACATGGTTTCAAAGCTTACCATGTGCCGAACTTAATACAAACAACAAAAAATCCGGTTTAACCGGAAATACGATACTTAATATCAATTCAGAAGAAGACATCGACGGTCATTACGCTTGGAATATTCAATGTGACCTGGATGAAGTGAAGTCAAATGTTTGACTTTCGAATCAACCTTTATCAATATTAAGCTCTTATCTCAGTCCACTGAAATGGATTAAAACACCGTTTCACATACATTTATTGATCACCGCTTTCGGACACAGTGTGCTTGTACTGACAAAAGATATCCATAATTATTTTTTGCAAAGAACAATTATATTCACGAGACAGAAAAAGTCTACAGTATCGCTATACTCAATTCATTTGGGCCAATTTCTTTGCCAGTTTCACGAAAACGTTAGCATTAGGACAAACGATCAAATTCCCAGTGTCGTAACATTTTTCTTTTATTTCTAAAATCTCTAAGATCTGATCAATCAAGAATACAGTAAATATAATGGACCAACTGGCAAGGTACTAGAAAGACATCGTGAAAATTACTAATATAATATTCAGGCTTTTTAGAGTTAAGACTTTTCAAAACCAGTGGTGGACTGCAAAGCCCTATTTACATTACAAGCCTTGCACGAATCTGGTCCTGGTCGATCAAAGCCAAGATTTTGGTAGTGTAAACCAGGGACCGCGCAATGGGAGGGCCTCAGGGGTTTCAACCCCTCTTTTAAGAAGTTCTTTGTTTTTCCTTTTTATTTGGCGAAATGGGACGTGTACTTGATGTTAGGCAACATATACATGCGTTGACCATTGGTGATAAGCTCAACTGTAAACCTTAAAGTAGTAAAGTAAAGGCTAACAGTCGTCTTTTCATAATATGAGATCAACAAAACATTGTCAGTCTTTTTTTTGTCAGTCTATTGTCGGTCTATTGTCAGACAAAACATCTGTCAGACTTGTCAGTCAGTGTTTTTGTCCCACTGTGTCACAGCGACACTACATGTCAAGGATTTAATTTTATTCGGTAAATAACTTTACTATTAAACAGGCCCTTTTACCTTGGCATTGAGAATAGTACGCTAACCAGCCCACCAATGGATCCATCACAAGGTAGGATTTTGTAAGTTACCTACTGGAAACCCTAGCCCTAAAACTAACCCTAATCCGAAACCTAACCCTAACGTTAACCTTTACCTTAACCCTAATTCTAATCCTAACCACAACCATTCCTGTAATTACGGCATTCAAACTGTAACTTGACCAAATATAACGAGAACCTTAAAATCCAATTCGAACCAACAAGCGTCAATACGCAGTGACCAACATACTTAACTGGAAATAGTACCAGTAAAAATGTCAAGAAACACTAAAATAATAAAAATAGTAATCACATATTTTGAAGATACTAAAACTAAAGAGGTAAATAGATACGAGTTATTATTTCTCGTAAAAAATACTCTTACCATTCAAAAATCAAAGTTCAGAAACTGAAACAGCTCAAAAACTTTTGAATTTTATACCAGTTCAAAAAAACAAAATATACAAGTTGAAAACAACCAAATTAATTCCAAGATATGGCTGATCTTCTGACTTATGCTTTGCACAATTTATGACGCCATATGCGAAACTGCATACTTAATGACTCAAAAATTAGGTATGAAAATCATGTAAAAGCCGATTTTCGTGATTTTAAGCGTTCTTCTAAATACTATCATAAAAAATTAAGGTGAATTTTCGTTGCATAGGTTTTTAAATCATTATCCCTGTTTTACATTGCAACTGTGTTAGCGTGACGCTTTAAAAATCAGCTTACCGTACCGGTTAACGTGTTTAAAGAAATCTAAAGCACAAAAATCTAAGGTTATCTTTGTTGTACCTTTTATTGGCCTTTTTGCATTTTAGTACTTTATTAGTTTTCCACTTGTTTTCGTTCAAGATTCCCAAAAAGTATTCTAATTAGTCCTGCATGCTGAAGAAACAAGAAAAGATGACGCTAAAAACCAAGGAAAAACAATGCCAGAAGTTTTGGCAACCGTAAGCTGCCCAGGCAGCAACCAACTGTCACCGGTGATGTGCGCCAAAATTAACTTTCTTGGTTCTAAAGTTTTCCGTAGATTTCAAAAATGTTTGTCAAAAAAGTCAAAATTCGAAAAGAACGGCGGCGGAAAATAAAAAAGTTGGAGAGGGGCACTTGAACCTTGTATACAGGAAATCGAGATTGGAACAGTTAATGCAAAAACATTAGAATGATTTTGCTTTCATTTAATGCACTGTGTTAAAGGAAGTGACTAGTAGATTAGTATTATTTTTTTTGTAAATAAAAATTAATTATCAAGGATCCACCAAGCTCAAAAATATTTTGGCAACAGATAGTTGGTAAGGACTAGTATAGTATTAGGTCAGGATTGAACAATCTCAAAGCATGATAGTAGCAATTTATCATGCTACCAATGTGAGTAAATCTTTACATGTAGGAACACTTCGCTGTTACTGTTTGATTCTTTTTTTCGTAAGTTAATTTGACACTGCATTTGCTGCACAATTTCCTGAAAGCAGGCTTTTAAAATGCAGAAAACAACAATTATTTAATAGGAAATTAAATTTCAAAACCTTTGGAGAAGCACTCCGGGGAGCCTTCCGTGCAAATATACAGGATGTCCAAAAAATATCCCCCCATCAAACATTTCAGCAAATCTTATTTGAAACGTAGAGTATAACAGCGATCTTAAATAGACATGAATATCCTGTTTGTTTGTTCTTTATTGTGTTCAAATTCTACACAATATTGTACATCTATTTGGTAGATAAAGCACTTACACCAAAGGTACCTCTGAACTTAACTTGTCTAACTTTAATAGAAACATAGAGTATGGGAGTACGTTTTCTTATCACGGATGTAAATAATTGATTACTCGTTTCTTTTAAGTTTCAGACCATACAACGTTGTCGTGCAGGCATATTAATTTATAAATTGGACCGCAACTCAATCGAAGTACCTCCAAATTGAGTGGGGGGGTATTTTTGCGACACTTTGTATAGCTAATGAAAGACAGTTAACTTTTGAAATCATCCGTGCAATAGTTCATAAGGGAGATATATTTTTTTCCCAGTCATCCAGTTCCCGCTCAAAAAAATTATTCTGAGCTGGAGGATGACAAAAACGATTGTGTTACAATCGGTACATAGGGGGACGATCATATATTTCTATAGTTCATAAATGTGACAATATATCCCGGATAACATTGGTGGTCTAGAAATATGACAAATGTTCCAGGATTTTTGACGTTGTCGACTACAGAATCATACAGCAATTCAGGATTGTCCGGATCATTTTTCGGCGGAAGGGTTTTCATTCCCTGTGCTCCTTTCGTATACTCTCCAGAACATAAGCCACATACATTTTGAAGGGTCCACTGTCATTCCCACCTTTCCTAGAATATCCCAACGAGAGTGAGGCGTCTCGGGCAAAGTAAACTCCACTTCTAAGAGCCACACCTACATAACAAAATTTTATTAAAGCCTTTTAGTTAAACAGCCGTTAGTAGAAACCTTTTTCCTAATTTCTCACCTATCTTAGATCAGCAAACTAATCTCTGCTTTCAAAGTTCATTTTTTTGGCCACAGCGAACTCTCCCTTGACGAGCAAAATCGTCGGGCGTTAGCCAGAGTAAAATATTAAAGTCGAATCGTTCAAAAACAAACATACGATAACCAAAGACTCAATAAGCTCGCATTATCACGAAATTGATTTAATATCTTTTACTTTCCTTTTAAAATTTAATTATTGTATACGAGAGCAAAGTGTTCAGTTCATAGATATTCCCTCATTATACGCAGTTGACAAAATGAAAAATTCTAACGATCATTCGGAACCCACAAAACCACCCCCTGTGCGGGATTGCTAAATTGTGGCGAGGTTTTTAAATGAAAGTCCTACCATTGACCCCAGCAAATCTTCGGTTGAAGTTATTCGCGTTGATCGACTGAATATTTCTTTCTATAGTTCCATGAAATAACAGCATTTCGTTGTGTGCTATCCCCATCGATTGTTTCTTGACTGAATATGATCTGTATAATGTCGGATTTTGAACTCTCTCTATATTGATCACTTGATTGCCATTACGTATTCCACCTTTAGACGTAAAGTGCTGCAGAATATGTTGGTATTCGTGAGAGCCCTTTGATAATTTGACCAGGTGAACAACACGTCCGGATGGTTGTGGATCCCAGTGTCTCGGCAACGATACATCTAAAAGAGTCAAGTGATTAAAGCCAAGCCATTATTTTAATTTTGCACTTGATAAGTCAGTTGAAATTTCCGCTTTCAGTTTCACAAATTTTCCTTCCGGGAATGACGTATCCATTTCATTTTAATTTCATGGTGTGTTACATTGAAAAAGAACAAGTAACCAAACTTGTTTTGTTTAATTTACTTAATTTTCAACGTCCAGGAAAATTCTTAAGATGGCCTAAAAACTCCTGATGACATTTGAATGATTGCTGGTCGTTGTGTAACCAACCGTTAAATTTAATACGCACAGCACTTGATTGAAAATTTGACATAAAATCGAGGAAACTTTGTTCCTTACTACGTTCATCAGAGAGAATGATTAAAACATCAAACCTTGTCGACTTTGCTACGTTGTCCTTCACAGGATGACTTAACCTATTGTGACGGGGCTTTTGAGGATGCCTGGGACTGGTGGAAGAGGAAAGTTCCTGCGGCCTAAAACTCCAGAATTGTTTAACACATTCAAACGAAATTTGGTGCGACAATAAAAAATTAAAAAGGAAGCAATATGATAAACTTTAATTCATTTATGACATCACCATAACGTTATTATGACGCCAAATTCTTAACTTCGGGTTTTTACGCAACTTTGTTGATCTGAAGCAGACAAGTTTACACACATATTTTTAAGCGTAAAACACAATGTTGAACTGTTAAACTTCCCATTTATTAGAAACAGTAGAATTGCAGTTTTGCAGCGCGTCGTTTGCGGGAAAGACGTTGATATTGAGACAACCGTGAAGCTCATGCACAGTTACGAAAATTCCTTCTATAGAAAGAACATTAACTTGACTCGGTCTCTACTAGTTTGCGAGGAAAAACAGTAGCAGTGATTTCAACTGTCACGTAACTTAAAATATAAGGTCACAAATCCGCGATCTTAGATAACTACGACGCAATAGCTATAACATCACAGACCGTCACAAAATATGACAACGTTCTCAAACACATCAAAAAATTAATCGGGGCCCGGTTGTATAAAACTCTTAATCACGATTAAGTCAGCCATCGGGTGACTAAAACGTAGTTAAATTCTTATACACTAATCCTAATTAGATAAAATTAAGCACTAATAATGATTAAAGTTAATAATCTTTTTATACAACCAGCCCCTGAAGTCCACGAATATGCACCTAATTCTATAATTTCAATAAAATTTCAGAAAATAATATCAACGAACAAATTTAGACTAAACATGTCTCTTAAAAACCCTTTATCGTGGAAATATTGAGTTCGGAAAACTCGGTTTTAAACTGAAGATTTTAATGTTTTGGGAACTGTGTAAGTTATCAAAGAATGATATGTTTGTGGAAGTTGATCGTCCAGGTTAGTGTAGTCTTGAGAAAGACTACACTAACACTTGAGACACTACACAAAGAGAAAACCTGGACGATCAACTTCCACAAACATGTCATGATTCTCCCAGGTTCAAACCATTTACTTTATTATCAAAGAATGTTATAAGCAAAGTATTTTGGACAAGAAGCTTATTATGAATAATTGTGATACATTATATTGCAAACAGTATCGTTAATTAAGTAACAGGGTTCGATGTTTTCCAAATAATCAACTTTAAAAGCTCGCTACTTATATACTAAACAAAACAAATCATGGTAAATGCGTTGTACGATTTATATTAACTCGTTGCGATGTATCATAAACTCACTAAATCGCTCGTAACTCCCTCGTTTGGTTTATAATACATCACAATTCCTGAAGAAAAATCGTACGCACGCATTTAACATGAAGCAATCTCTATTTATTCAGAGTCAAGAATCATTAATTTTAAGTCAGAAAATATCTTATTTTTAGATGTCCGAGACACAATCTCTGGCAATTTTTTAAGATATCTCAGGCTTGTGGAGGGGTATAATGGACTCCCCACTCAGTTTTTTGTCTGCAACCAATGAAAATAGAACTATGAAACTTTTCATTTGACTTTTCTTCAAATTTTATAGCGATTATCTTGATATGTAATTTGGTTTGGTAATTATTAACTGATTGTCATGGCAACCACTTCTGAAACATCAACTAGCAGATCCTGAAATTAAAAGACATGTTACTTTTTTGGAAAGGCCAAAAGACCAGAAAAGGAAACTAAAGATATCGCCGAGAAAGGATATCAAGTGACGTCACCGTAACGTCATCTTTAATTAACGGTTAAAATATATATAGATTTGTAACGCTGGTAGTCCATATATTATTCCTACGAAATTTCATTTGAGTGGCAAAGCTGAGGATGGCATTCCTTTCCCAAGAAAGTGCAGTAATACCGTGGTTAATGTTTTGGTAGCTAGATTTCGAGGAAATCATTTTTGTTTATCAAATATTAAAAAAAATACCTGAATAATCTGTGCGCTGTAACATGTGCGTTGATGAAACCCAGCAGTTCTTCCAGGCAGTCAGCAACGTTTGCTACCAGTCCTTCGAGAACAACCTCTGACGATGATAAACATCTAAGACTGACTTTATTAGTCCGTGCTAGTTTTCTTACCGCAGGCCAATGCATCCAAAGCACTTCAAGGGCATTTTTATGTTCTATTCTCTTGGTTACCATGTGATCACGGATAAGCTTCCGCACATCTTCATCAGATTTGACAACAGATTGCCGTGAACTTGCGACAAACGTGAGCTGAATCTCCTCTTTTACCTCTTCTGTCCTCAGTTGTTTAAGATCAATACACTGCGGCAGGTTTGGAACTCTTTGCTCACCGATACCTTGTGGCATCGAAATGGTGCGCGTACCTGGTATAACCTGTGGCTGAATTCCACACGTAGATATTCTGTTCACTTTCCTCTTTATGATTGCCTCAAAATCAGCGATCATGTTCTTCTGAAATACTACAATGTTAATCGCCAACGAGTAGTTGGTACTCGAGAAATTCTCGGCTGCATTTAAAATCAACTCAGCTGAATCTCTGGGACTAATGTTAAACGAGGAAGTGCCAATAGCCGAAATTGATACAGAGCCCATGGACAATGCCTTTGCTTCCTTTAGGCATTTTTCTATTGACCTTTGGAGCCCAGTGGTATCATTTGAAATGGGAATAACGTGCAGAATTTGTTTAATAGTTGTCATTGAACCAGCACTACTTCGTACAACACAACCGATTGGATTACCTCTAGCTCTGAAAGTATTCAATTGTTCTTGGATTCGCTGTCCTCCCGCTTCCATGATACTGGCACATACACCTCCTCCATTACTGAACTGTAAATTTTGAGGCAATAGATTGATAAGGGCATCCGATGGAGTTGCTTGGTGTGTAATATCACCCTCGTGAAGAAATACGCGTACTTGGCCAAAGGAGACCATGCGGGACTGACCAGCTTTTGGTGTACTGGTGGAGACATGATGATAAGCCAGTTGATCCGTTAAATGATTATTTTGTCCTTGTTTGCGGAAGACAATGACGAGGATATCTTGCAGGAGCAATTGTGGAAAATTGTTTACGCTGAAGTTTTCTATTTCTTCTTTATATACGCGAAAAACAACACGTTCTGGAAATTGGTGTTGTCCAGTTCCAATCGCAGGAAGAGCCAAGGAAGATGCTCCAAGCTGATTGCATTTGGACAGGATTTCTCTGACAAGGTCTCGTAAGACCTAAAAAATATTAATGTACACACGAGAGTAAATATGACAAACGTAAGGACTTGAAAAGAGAAAGAAGTGTTTTATTCCATGGATATTTATTTTCTTAAATATTTACGACTATGCACCTGCTCAGCTCTTCGTGGCCCGTTTTTCCAGTCACAGCAAACTCCATGAAGAACATAGTTGCACGAAAGACTTCCACCACTCGTACAAGCAACGGTACATTCAGTTATGTTTCTGAAAACCTTGCAAGCCTCGACGAGCGATTGACCACCAACTGCGTTGAGTGCCTTGCCACATGCAGAGGGACTGGTGAGGTCTGGTGTTGCTGAGTTGACGAGAATATCTGCCTAAGATACAATATAATGGAAAATACAAAACAATTGCTTTGCTACACTACATTTGCTCACAGGAGTTCATTTTAGCAGCAGCCTTAATTTAGGTAAGGGTTACAGACTTCAGAATAACCAAAATATTGTATATGTGGAGAATGTAATCAAGTTGTTTCCGTTAAATGCATGGTGACGTCAAATTAACGTCATAAAAAATGAGATTACCTAGAAATAAGATTGTATCTAATTTATTACAATAACCTTAAAGATATTTTTTCAAATAAAAGTATTAAGATCTCAGGTATTTCTTAACATTCGTAATGTCTATATTTTATTCGAAATTAGAGTTCAGATTCTAATGACAATTTTAAATTTCTAGATTTATCCTTTTTTTTCAATGACGTCGTAACTACGTTACAGCAGGACATCATCAAAGAATGAAAATGTATACACATAAAACAAGTAAAATTGTCAATAAATTGCTGTGAGTATTTATATTGAGTCTTAATTAACAATTAGATAAAGAACACACACTTTCTTATGAGGAGATAGTCAAGAAGTCCACAAGAGGAAAGCCCGAGTTGACTATCACTCATTAAAAACAGGGACGAGTTGCCAAATTGTTTTTACTACAAATTTAATTTTCATGGTTTTTAATTCAATGTTACATCAAAACTTGTCACGGATTCGTGTTTAAAACAGGCCCGAAAGCAAGCTCACGTCATCTCTCTCTGTCGACAGATTGTAAACGGTAGAAAAGCCAATCACAGTCACTGATTTTTGTGATAGGCATAGTAAATTTACACCTATAACCCTAAGCAACGCAAGAATGCCTATGAAAATAACTAAATACATACATACTTTTATGCATACATACCTATATCTATATCTCTACCTACACTTGCACCTGTAACTATATTTATACCTACACATACACCTGCATCTGGACCTTCACCTACACCTATATTTACACATATTCTTACACCTATACCTACACATATACTTACACCTATACCTACATGTATACTTACCCCTATAGTTACACATACACCTACACCTATATGTACATCCATGCCACCACCTATACTTACGCCTACACCCGTAATTACACCTACAACTATACCCATGCTAATACTGATACTGATACCGATATCAGTAATTGTAACGATATCTATGTTTATTAATAAAAACATAAAGAGACAAATAAAAACATAAAGATATGTACATTTCGCGAATGTTTTGCATTCGGAATAACATAGTATCAATTATGTAATAAATCATAGATGACAGAAACAGTAACAGAAAGTTCGAAGATATTAGTCATGTTTTTAATAACTTAGGTAGGAATAATGTTATTTACTACACGTACAACCTTTCAAGGTACTCAGAATCCGAAGTGTACAGTAATAGGGGATAATTCCACTTGTGCTGACCAACAGGCCTTGTATGTGAGGACTTATCACCACCAAGCCTTGTTTTGTGTTAGGAGGTCAGGCTTCGTGGAGATAACAAATGCGTGACGTCATCATTCGTAAGGCCCACTAAATTATCAAAGTAATGATAGAATTATTAACTTAAATTTGGTATTAAATAGATATTGAGTATATTACTGGTATATGGAAATGCTTAAAATAAGCGATTCCACATCACGAAAGTTTCTTCTTAATCGTAATACTGGTCATACTTGTTGTCTAAGTAGTTGACCGTGATTGTTCTGATCAGCTGCTTTTTTTTACAGTGTTTTAAAGATGACTAACAGAAATTTTTGTCAATTAGATAAAATTGTCACTTGATAATAATTATCTTTATTCAACTTATTAATCATTCACAGAAAAACAAAAGATACTATTGTTTAATCAGTACTTGGAAATTGGATACAAAATTGTACTAATTTACATAAACTTATCCTTCAAGTTGTCCGACTCAAATGGCTTCTGTCTAAAAGTAATTAGTAAAACTAGACCTTCAGATGCATTCAGTGGATAATTGATATATTTACTAAGGCTCACTATGTAAGTACCCATTAATTTCGGGTGTTCGTACTGCATATATTACATACAGATCTCCTGCTCCCATTCTATCCATTGTATCTAATGTTTAAACCTAAGTAAGAGTGCCTTATCAAATTAGAAATACAAAGCGATAGCTAAGTGTTCTAGATCCAACAAAGTATTTTCTACGATTTTTTTAATTACTTCTAAGTAAACCTCTTTATACGCAGATCAACAAACAACGTTTACGATGAATATCCTATGAATCGCAAAAATTGACAAAAAGCTAAGGCGATAATATCTCCAAGTCTGTCTATCTGTCAGTCTCTCATTTGTAAAGAAATGGTTTACGTTTTGGAATTATGTATTTCTTTTATGACATGGAATGAAAGCCAAAATAACGGAAAAAAGCTTCATTTCACTGATTAAAAAATATTTTTTTCATTACGTAAGCAAAAAATCCCACTTCTTTTCCTGAACTCCATCGGGAAATCGAGCAAACACGCTAGCCAACCAGGAACGGGGTTATATTACATGTATGTTGTCATCATTGTTATCATTACCACCTTTATCAGTATTATTATTATCATCATATTTATCATCATCATTATTATTGTTATTATTATTATCATTACTGCCATAATCTAAAGCTTAAAATTTACAACTAATGGACATACTGTGTTCCATGAATGTGTACGCTGAATGTATATACTCACGTAATTTAGTCTACATTTCCATATAAATATTTATCTCCGGCTATGCTACACTCAATCTATCAAATTGAACTCACTGTCTCTGTTGCAATGTTTCCATATTTACACGTCACTCTTATGCCTTCCCTTGTGGTAAAATTGCACAAGTCGTAAATAGGTCCAGTTGCTAATTGAGAAATAAGTTGCCTCGGAGCTCCAATGTATGCCCGGCTAAAAACTGTAAGACTACTAAGATCTGGGTTTACCAAATTAACCCATTTATCTTCCTGTAAAAGGCAGAAAAGGGGAAAAAAATTGGTATTAAAGTAAATGGTTTGAACCTGGGAGAATCGTGACATGTTTGTGGAAGTTGATCGTCCAGGTTAGTGTAGTCTTGAAAAAGACTGTTGATGAAAGTGACTGACGTTTCGACGGGCTTAGCGGCGGTCACCTTCAGAGTCAAGAGAAGAGTAAATGTCAGGTTCGCCTATATTTGTATCTGGTTCGTGCGTCGTAAGTGGGCGGTCGTATGAGTCATAGAGGTGGGTGGTTGTTTGTGAAAAGTAGTGGGTGTGGTTGTGTAGGCGTTAATGATCAGTTTGTCGAAGTGTTAAGCCAGTTGATTGTTCGTACGTTTGAATTTGTCAATAAGTCGTTTGTGATCGATTTAATGGTTTTTGTTCGTATACCAGCTTTCTAGTGTGAGTCGCTGTTTGTAGTTAGTGCTGTAAGTAGTGCATTTTGCCGATTCCCAATCAATGTTGTGTTTGGTTTGTCGGTGGTGTTCGGCAATGTGGTTGGTTTTGTCTCTGTTTTTTGTCACTTGTTTGTGTTCTGTGAGTCGTATATTCACGTTTCTGTAGTCTCACCTATATAAGGGGCTTGGCAGTCGGTTCAATTAATTTTGTAAACTGCACCTTGCAAGACTTTCATGTTGTTCTCTATAATAAACGTTAGTCAGAACCTGCAATAAAGTTGTGATCGGTTTGTGCGCTACTCGTACGTTGCATGGTCGTAAGATACGTGAGATAATCTCAGACGTACCTTCTATGTAGGGTATCGTTACTGTAGTTATTGTCGGGCTGTCGTTGCGTTCGTTGTCTTTGTAAGTGTTAAGTTTCACGAAGTCGGATGTCGTGAGCGGAGGTGCATGACTTCCCTGTAATTATGTAATTATTAAATTATTGCCTCATGTTCTAGACGATAAAGTCGACCACAGTAGCATTCGTTTGAACAACCAAATCATTTTTCAGGTGATATCAAACCACCTTTTTTTATGAGCGAGCCTGTGCTTTGTTTTGAACACTCCCGGGCAAGAGTTTAATCCTAGCAACCCTGCTGTTGATCTCCATATGATGTTGTTCTTCTTAGAGATAATGTAAACGATGCAATCTGCCAAGTATAATAAATTTAAGTATTGTGTTGGTCGGTCTTGTTTTTGTCTTGTGATTTGTCCGTATGAGTTTGTGGTTAAATCTCAGTTCTTTTTACTTCCCAATTATTCCAGTGTGATTTTCAACTAAAAGTAGCCCTTGGCAACTGGAAAGAGAATTTGATATTAATTACGTCAAATTCTTGAGGGAATTGTAATTTGTAATTTTATTCTCCATGGTATTCGCCGCCCGAAGATGTTTTCTTTGGACAATCTTGTTAACCTGGATGGCTGAGGATGGATCCAGAATTCTTCCCGACAAGGATAACAAGCACATCTGAGAAGCAAATAATTCTTCTTTCCCTAAACCTACCCGTTGAAGTATTTTCTTAGGTTGATAAAAGTTTAGTAAAAATGCGTAAAATGTACCTTTGTACACTTTACATTTACGTAACTCAGCGAGGTTGTCAATCTTTCAGTTGCCCTAAAATTGTACATATCTGCATGATGGATGATACTTGTTGCTCTTGATTTAATATCTTTGGGTCTTTCAATGATCACTCTTCTTTCCGTTTCGATCAGCTTCAGGTTTCTTTTCCGCTTTCTCCGAGCATCAGGTTACTCAAGCCGGGTGACGAGAATTTAACACTTTCTACAACAAGAGTATCAAGCAACTGAAGGAACAGTTCTTGGAATTTTCGGAGGCCTTGTCGTGTTCCCTTAACTTGAACAGCAAATTTATCGAGGCGTATGGAAACGTGGCTTAGTTTCAGAGCCTCTTGCAACTTTTTAAAATAATGTTCTCTTAGGAATCGGGTAATTCCTTCGGAGACTGGATAGTTATCGGTCTCTTCGGTGGCTAATCGTTCTTTCTCAATAAAATCTTTGATTTCCCTTTTTGCCTCAATAACTACCTCTGTGATGCCGTTCATGACTAGTTCTTTGCAATTCTCTATATAGATGTTCAACAGTTGGCTCTTGTTTAGCTTTTCCAAAACGTCCTTGCACTTCTCAGTTTTTAAAACGAAAGAGTTTTCAGCATTCAGTGGCACCACTTCCCTCAACGCTGAATTCAGCAAACATTCCTCTGCCTTCTGGTAGTCGGATTCACTTTTTGCCACAATTTTTACAACATTTTCATTTTCTTTAAGAACCATGGCTGTTACGCGCATGACGGTAAGCTTTTCTCTAACATAACTCATCCCAGGCTGGCTTGTTATTATGCTTCCAATGGCTGATGGCAAACTGAATGACTTTACAGTGATTGCTGTCATGAGAAGGGAAAATTCTTTCGCAGACCTCATAACTTGCTCATGTGGCCCTTCAAAGCGCAAATTTAGCTGTTCGAAATCCATGGTTAATTTAAGCTCTGGATATTTGCTTTTGATTTCTTCGATGAATCCACTTTCCGAAAGGAACAGCAAACGTTCGTGACTAACATCATCGATCTTTTTTGTCTTGTTGTTGATTGTCTGCGAGTGAATCTGGGGATTGTATTTCTTTATCAGCAACTTTTTTCCTTTTAAAGTGTGTTCTCTGCAAACTACATCATCAACAGCTAAATTGATGCAAGAGCAAAACAAGAGAGGTGAGAAATAGCAGATTTTATAGAATTTATAAATGGCGGATCGGTTATATGACGACAAATTTGAAAACATGTCACGTCAAATTTAAAATCAGCTTAAACACAAAAAAGTTTTAGAACTGGGAGCAAAAAAGGAAGAATTTGTTTATGAAACATACAAACACAAACACGAACATACAAACTAGCCAGAGGCACTTGACTCTGAAGATGACCGCTATTGAAGCAGTCGCGAAACGGCCACCAACAATCTTTTTCAAGACTACATTAGCCTGGACGATCAACTCCTACAAACATATTATAAATTGTTATAATACACAGGGACAAGTGGTCTGTTATTTTTACCTTGAGATTCATCAAAGGTAACAACAGCATGACAGTATCCTTTGTCTACAAATTCTACATTTTCCACATCTCCTCCACCGCTCGCTTTACTTTGGAAATAAATTGTAATCTCGTCCTCGGTAGTATCTGGAGACAAACCGCAAACCAAGATATCCTTGCATTTAGGCGAATCATTTTTTAACATCTTTGAAGGTTCTAAGACGGTCACTATACTGTATCTTCCAAATATCTGAAATATACGAATGGGTCGATTAGATTTGATTGCATTGGCTTGAATTGGATAGGAGTGGGTGTGATTGGTCGGGATGGATGTAAGGAAATGGGATGGGATATGATGGGATAATATGGTATTGCATGCAATAGTTTTACATTGGATTGGATTAGACAGGTGTGGATTAAACTAGACTCGGCTAAATTAGATTAGATAAGATAAGACTGGATTATATTGGATTGGACTATATTGGAGTTGACTATATTGGAGTGGACTATATTGGATTGGACTATATTGGATTGGACTATATTGGATTGGACTATATTGGATTGGATTAAGTAGTATTGAATTGTTTCGATTGAACATGATGTGATTAGATCTGGTTAAATTTGATCAGATGGATTAGATTGGAAAGGGTTGAACTGGATTGGATTAGATGTAGATTAAATTTAAATCGGGGTTGGACCGGTTGCGAAATGATCAGTTGGAGAATTTAAATTGGATTTAGACCGATTGGATTTCACTCATCTTTCATAAATTCCGAAGGGTCACATGTTTTAAGACTTTTCTCTTGATCAACCCTGTTTCAATATCCCTAAATAAAGATAGCTAGGGATTAGGATGCAGAGATCACTTAGTCTACCTTTTATGCTTAATAAATATTGAAAGCTACCAAAATGGCTGGGTTATCAAGTATAAACATTAAGTAGACAAATTGGACGTTACAAAAAGATATGATTAACTTTTGTCTGCCATTCTGGTACTATATGGCAAATTTTAGGGTTTCAGCTCATGGATTATAACCATATCAAGCCTGAGGAAGCACAAACTGCACTGGCCAAATTTCCTCCTCAACCTTTCCTCTAATTTTATGGGAACACGTATGGTGTGAGTATTTTAATGAGACACAGTACCTAGTTGCCAAGGTAACCCTATTTTGGAAGACATAAGAATTTGAAATTCATATAATCCGCTTCCAGAACAACGTGCAAAGCATATTTCGTACATTTCTTTAACCAATACAAAGACTCCTATAATTTTAATGTTTGCGATCAGTTAAGTACCTGACACTCGAAAAACCAAGCATTCTGATACCAAAACGTTAAACTTTGTACAAATTAACTTAACTGTTTTTCCCAATTATGAATAAGTTGGAATGGACAACTAGCAAAAATTACATTTTTTGCTATAGATGTTTTGCAATCAATCCTTTGAGATCTGGGAAACAATGACACAGCACCCAATTTTGGTTTCAAAACCAATATTTTTTTGTTATGGTTCACCTAAGATGGCTGTCGTGACTTCAACAGCAAGCCATGTGTTGTAACTTAATACTTGACATCACGTCACTCATGACGTCATCACGTTTGTGAACTCATCACGTGGGAGTGCGACTTTTGACATTTTATTTTGTTTTTACCTGTTTCATATTCATTTACTTACAACTCTATTTTGTAAAAAGTGAGAGCATCAAAGCAATGTTAAAAAGAAATTATGGATCTACATGATTGTATGAATTTGTTATTAACTAATTATTTCACAGTGTTATGCCTCATCTAATTTTGTGCAATTGTACCTTTTTCAAAAATACAATCAAGTTTCTCTACAATGGCAAGCTGGGGACAGTTTGCTGGTGTTAAGAGATGGTTGTTATGAAGAAATTTCAATAAGGGTATGCATCGTCCACTAGGGTTCGAATTATAGACGGGAAAAGTTGACTCGCAAAAAAATATTGTAAATTTCGTGGCCCAACACGATCATATCCTTTAAACGTTAAGTAGACAGGAAACCCCTCCCCTTTCTGAAACGCCTACTTTAACAGGCCATGTGATTATTACAGACACTGCAAATGATATAAATGAACATTTTTACCTTACTGATCGCGCATTTATTTGGCCCAGTCTAAATCATCTTTCCAACTACTTTACAGTAAATGTTTTCCAGATTGAAGTAGAACACAGCAACATAATAAGTTTATAAATCCCATGGCCTTCGAAACATACAAGCAAACGGACTTTATTCAGAGTCTGAATCCGTTTCTTGTAGGTCTAATAAGGTGTATTTAACAATGTTCACGGTACAGTCAGAGGTTTGACCAGCTTGTTTTGCGTTTCTGTGGATATCTGTGAGGTTTAGTAGTAGGAATTCGGCAGACTTTCTGCTCGTACTAGGTTTAGATAGCACCATCAGGAGTGAAGTCTTCCATGGGTTTACTTTCTACAGTAATTCGCAAACACGATTCTAACCTTTGTCTTCCTAACTTGTTTCTCCAATCGTTTTTCACTCGATTCATTCGACTAGACATGTGTTCAAGTTTTACGTTCACGAATGGAGTTATCTGCAACAGTTCTCAGCAGCAAGTTTCATCTGAAGGCCAGATATTTACGTCGAGAATCGGGACCAGGTGTTTATAAATAGGATTACCTCTCAGACCACCGAAGGGCTGCTCAACAGAATGACAAATTCCTGTAACGATTCCATCGAACGATCCTTCTAGACAGACACAAGGGTTCGATTCGCAAAAACAAAAAGTAGATTCGCTAGTGGTAAAATTCGGTTCGCAAATTGCGAATTGAGTCCTGCTTATTCGAACCCTGTCCACCACAACAGAAAACTGTAACCATTGTCTAGAGGTGGAAGTAGCAGGGAGATGTCCGTTAGAGAGTTTTGACTATATAATTATGTTCGATTTTTTCCTCCCCATATGAGAAATAGCGATATAACCATTAAAATAACATTTTAACATAGCAATTTAGGGATTGGATTGAGACGGCATACTTATGGAATTGGGCTGGACTTAGGATGGAACTGAGATCAAACATAACTGGCATGCAATTTAGATGGGACGGGATGGCACAAGATAGTATGTGATGGATGGAGTGAGTTAAAATGGCATTGAATTTGATTGAATTTGAATAGATCCTAGTAGATTGGACTTGATCAAAATAAAAACTGTAGCAAATACTCAAATTAGTCAGATTTTTTCCTTGAAGATATAAAAAATTATTGAAAATACTAGGTGGAGTTTCTTTTAACTCCTTCCTGTCCATACAGGCCCTCAGTGACTTATGGAGACCTTAGTATTTAACTCCGGCTAACGCCAGATGATTTTACTTGTCCAGGGGAGTCCTTGGACAGGAAAGAGTTAATCTTATTTTCTTTTTTAATTGCCTTTGTAGCACTTCAAAAAAGCTATAAATGAGGATACCGCTGGCACACCAGCTACAGGGATGAAAATATATATGTAGCTGATGTAACAGAATAAACTCAGGAATAGAATACTGTTAGACACAATGTGGAGAAGTAATGTAGAGAAAACTCTACTTGGCCTGGCTGGGATTCAAACACACGATCTTTGGTTTACAAGAACCACACTCTACCAACTGAACTACTGGTCAAATTGAGAGCTCATTGCAAGATGATGTTACTTGGGCTTTTTATATTTCCAAACAGACTAGTTTCTTCAATATCGGGACATTTTAAGTCTAATCTGAATTAGAATAGCTGATGTATGAGATTGAACTCGGGCAGAGAATAATCTGAGTGGTGAACCATACTGAAAAAGTAGAGAAAACTCAACTTAACCCAGTTAGGATTGTATACTGCAACCTTCGGTTTACTAGTCCGACGCTGTACCAACTGAGCTACAGGTCAAGTTGGGAGCTGGTCCTGAAATGATGTGACTTGGGTTTTTGACATTTTGAAACAGACTATTTTCTTGCTTTGTAGAGCGTCAGTACTGAAGATTGCAGGTTCAAATCCCAGCCAGGACAAGTAGAGTTTTCTCTTCTTGTCTGGTATAATTTGCAACTAGGAGTGACTTGTGTCTAACATATATATATATATATACATTTGTTGCCTGATGATCGCCTGAGCGCGTGAAACTCAGAGTAGCGACAGCAATATTTTGTCTTTTGTGTTTACTTATTCGCTCTACCAGTAACGGTATTGAGCGCTCTATATTTTCATACCAACGCTGGAACCTTCGTGGTACTC
>JBAHVQ010140608.1:0-22500 GCA_036872915.1 Nanipora kamurai | reverse complement strand
GTTTCCAGCGTTAGTCCGGGAGCAACTTCCATCGTGGAAATACGGATTTTTGTTTCCATCGACCGCACGACTCGCCTCTCCACTGCCTGTTGTGCTTGTTTGCGAAGCAGGTTTGTTCAATGCAAAGTTTACTATACAAAATTCATAATTTAGATTTTTACTTGACACAATTAGTTAAGAACAACGGGTTAAAAATCGATGAGGAGGCAAAATAGGTGACATCATCTTACAAAATAATTTAACACAACTATTAATAGTTTATTAGCGCAAGTGTACCAAAACTCCAGTACGATTACTCGTTCTGTTCGGTATCATAAGATACGGTAGACATAAAACCACTTCGTTTTTCTGTTAAGTTCCAAATTATGTAGACTTATTAGTCGTACCTCCACAAGTAGCGTTGGGATGGACGCACCACCAAGTGCTTTTTTTGGACTGCATTTCCCTGTTTTTGTCTTACTATTCTTTATAAATTGTTTCGATATATATTGTTTTAGATATGAAATATAGTTTAGAGTTTCGTGTTTTCCAGAAGTTTAAGCGGTCTATGATTGTATTTCAGTTTAACATTGTCTTGTCTGCTGGTAATCAATTAAATGAGAAAAATATGAAGCCTATTATTTAAAGGCTTAAATTTCAGTACTGAGCCTACCACCTGGATCTTCTACAGTATTCACTTGGTGGGGTTGGGAAAGGAGCACAAGGAATCAAAGAATGAAGAGAGAAGGAAATGCCTTTTCTATTGTGCACTGTACCTGCAAGATCTGCTCCAAATTTATCTTCACATCTTTCGGGAAAGATATCGCCAAATTCGTAGCCAGGGGCAACGAATAGCAGCAAAAACAAGAACATTTAGGTCCCTATAATATGGCAAAAAGTAGGCCACAAATCAAGAAAGGAGTAACATCAAGTAATACAGAATGGCAAATTGTTTAATGTTGTAATAAATAATTGTACCGCTGCTAATTCCTACTCAGCATCTCATGCCAGGTTGTTCTTATCAGGTGTGAATTTAGACACAGTGGAACTCAGTAAAATATTAAAACAACAAAGGCTACATCAAACCTTCCGCGTGGATTCACTGTTAAATAAAAGTTGTGGTTCAGTTTTAACCTATGGTTTAAATTTTTTTTGAACTAATTTAAATTTTTTCGAACCAATACATTGTTTGAACTGGTATAACTTTTTTTTTACCTGGTACAAAATTCAACATCATATTTAACCCACTGTTTCAAATTCTGAAATTGTTTTTTGAAGATATGAATATTTCTAATAAAAGTAGGGATTTGTATCTTTTCATCTCGTGATATTTTCTAAATATGTGATGACTATCATTATGTGGTAAGTAATGTTTAATTTTACGTTACAGAACTCTTCCAAATTAAGTATAAAGTGACAGTGTTGGTGACAGTCTGCAGGAGCTGGGAGCTTAGACTTGGATTGTAGGGTTAGGGTTTTGTTGGGTTAGGTTACAGTTAAAACGCTCTATTTGCAGGAATAATTCGGGTTAGAGTAAAGATTAGTGTTGGGGTTCAGGTTAGGTGACCCAAGAAATCCTGCCATACAGTCGACCTATTAGTGATTTCAGTTGGCGTACCGGCTAAGCAGTACGTCCTATTAGTGATTAGGGTTAAGGTTTTTGTTTTGGTTGTAAGTTAACGGCCTATCAGTGGGTTGGGTTAGCGAACAGACTAAACTCTAAATATGGTTATTGGCTAGGGTCAAGAGCTAGGGCTTTTGTTTGCGGTAGATGATCCAGATTATCTGTCGCGAAAAGAGAAGATGGGGAAGAGACAAAGTCGAAATTTACTCGTGATGCGCACAGGTGAATAAATTTATTAAGGCTGGAGGGTCTAGGCAAAAGAAAGTTATTTACTGAGCAAAAAAGAAATTCTAGCATGCAAAGTCTCATAAATATTTCGAGATTACTTCATTGTAAAAGCGTGTGTACGATTTTTATTCACAAGTTGTGATGTATTGTAAACGAGCAAGGTACGAGCGAGTGAGTTTTATGATACATTACAATGAACTAATATAAATCGTACAAAACATTTACCACGATGTAATTTGTTTATTATATAAGTAGTGGAGTTCTATACTTAATTATTTGGAAAACACCAAGACTGGTTACTTAATAAACGATACTGTTACCTTATTACTTATATGCTGAACAGAAAGTGTGTTCATGTGGGAGCTTGGTAAATATCAGACGACTAGAGAACGTTCGACTAGAGAACGAGCTTGACGAACGTCCTCTAGTCGACTGTTACCTTATTGCACTCACAAATCGAATTCGTTCATCAAAATTGTTCATTGTTTACCGTACAAACTTGTCTCCTCCATTAGTTCTTGTCACAATTATTCATAATAAACTTCTTATTCAATGTACTTTCCTTATACCGTTCTTTGATAACTTGCACAGTTGCAGAAACATTAAAATCGTTGGCTTAGAAGCGAGTTTGCCGAACTCAATGTTGTGGCGGGAAGACGACGTTAGCCAATGAGAAAGTTAGTACGATTTTTTTGACTAGAGAAAAATGTCGCCCGATCGACAAGAATGCTGATACGATACTTTCTCGCTAATGAAAAAGATCGTTTGGCCAATCAGAGCCTTTCAATTCTAAGCGTACGACTTTTATTTGTGCCCTTTATCGCTCGGAAAACTCAGTACTTATATAATAATATGGAATACAAAACTGAACTTATTAAAAGTAAAGTTAAGCCCATTTGGATGAGGTAAGTACTTGGATGGGTGATCAATAAAGGTAAGTGTAATACTAGATTAAGGAGACGAATGAGTGGAGGTGGGACTGGAAAGGGACTCGAAGTGAGGATGCGAGGGACGGTGGTATAGGCAAAATGAAGAAAGGGAGTGAAATGAAGGGAAAACAAAGAGCGAGGAAAGGCGTTAAACGTGTTTTGTAGGAAAGGGATAGGGGATTTTCAGAAGTTACAAAAAAACTGTACCGGTGAAAAAGAATTTGTACTAGTATAAAAAAATTGAGCCTGGGATGAAAATTGAACTACAACATAAACAACATCGTCAAGGGTTCCTCGAATTTAATACTTTAATACAATAATACTTTAGTCTATTCCTGAGTTCCACTCCCAGAGTGGAAATATAGTTTGATAAGTGGTAAGGATACCTTGAAATGTGTTAATCGAGCGATTCTAACATGAAATATATGGAATATAGTTCAAAACGTCAAACAAGTGACCTCACAAGAGTTGTATATTATCGGATCTTGAAACAATAAACCTTCGCCCTGTCCATCGGATGGTTTTTCAAAAGCTTTCGCGTCCCCGAAAGTTTGTAGTTGTTTCGAGAATGTTAACGGAGGAGACAAACTTTGAGCTTATATAAATTCTCACTTTGGAAAGGGTTTTCAAAAAAATTATGTTTTCACTCACAATCAGATGGTCTGTTCATCAAGATAAAAAGAAACAACGTCTCAAATAAAATCAAATTCGTATGAACGAGACGTGTGTACAAGAAAATAGTTGATATCAGGGATAGAAAAGGAATTCAACCTATAAACCTCACGGGCAATTGGGCTCAGGATTATTTTTTAAACTATCTCTCTTGCGGTCAAAAAGTACCTGCAATTTGGTTGAAAACCATGCATATCATTACCTTGCGAGCAGAGCCTTCTTCCCCTCGTCCAGAAAGGGAGGGAAAAGAGGCGTTCGTTTTCAATTAATACGGCCAGAATATAATCCTGTATTGTTTGGGCTTTCAGGAGGTTTCCCTCGACGAATAAAATCGTCTGTGGTTAGCCAGAGTAAAATTAATATGTTGCTCTATAGCAACGTACCGTGGTGGAGAAAGGGTTAACGGGGATTGTGACCACAATTTATAAATTTTTTACACTTAATTCTTTATATTCCCCCAAAATCTGTCTAGGTTTTACATATTAAAGCCTTGGTCAAACGAGGCACTGAAGTGGATGATAGTCGATGATAGTTCTCGTGTTTGGCCACACGCTGATGGTAATTTTACCCATTAAAGTCTGAGGTAATTAAAAAAATTGCCAGAAAAATCTTGCTGAACTTTCGGTCACGATTCGGTTACGTCGCTGCGCAACGAACCGTGACCAATAATGCGCACTAAAATGTATTTTTTTCTTTCTGACTCAGTTTTTATCGTACATTCCAGAAAGGTTAATTTCGTGTAGAAATACGAACAGAAAGGTTGCAAAAGTTGAAATAGTTGTCTGAGCGCCTATATATATGTATTTGACCAAAAAGAGCTAATAAAAAAATACAAAATCTCTTAAAAACAGTCGGAAATCATCCAGTTTTGCCTCCGTCTAAGTGAAGAAGTGACAAGTAACACAAAAAAGTCATTTTCGAGCAAAAGTTTTGTTGGATGACTAATAAAAAAAATACAAAATCTCTTAACAGCTGTCGAAATTATCCACTTTTTTTCTCCTTCTAATTGAAGAAGTGACAGGTAACGCAAAAAGTCATTTTCGGACGAAAATTTTGTTGATTAACGCATTAAAGTCAGTGGTAATTAACAAACTGCTAGAAAAATCTTGCTTAACTGTCCGTTACCGTTCGGCTTCGTTATGAACCTTGACCAGAAACTTGCACAAAAAAATACTCTTGTGACTCAGTTTATCGTACATTCCAAAAGAGTTAATTTTGTGTCGATGATGATCGCACCAAATTTGGAGAAAACTGAAAAATTTGACATAGTTCTCTGAGCACCTATACACAGGTATTTGACTGAAAAGAGTTAAGAGTGATAGTTAGGGGTAGAAATGAGGACTTAAATGATTATCGGCTATCATGCTCGGTCGACCAAGATTTTAGCGGCTTATTACATGGACCAGGATGAGTTTGCTTGATCGATTACATGGATGATTTCAACTTGGTGGGTAGTATATGTTAATACGTTTTTAGTGATCGTCACGGTAATGTCGCATCTTAAATTTATACCTCGTATTTTACTCCATCTTCAGCTTTATGCTTTCATTTATGTTTACGCACTTTGTCTTAGGTGTTGAGATCCAATACCGTTCTTTCTCTACCTAACGAAACGATAAATCATACAAATACGAATTTTTAACGCTCTAATCGATATTGTTTATTGGCGGCAACATGTTTTGTGAGCCATCTTTGTCTAACAAATGTTGAGAAAACAAGCTTCTTTATAAAAATTCCAGCCTGCTTTGCCCGGATGAAACGATTACATGGAATTTTTCATCCTTGTTGTGGCCGCTGGTATTCCGCCAAAGCGGGCTAGCCCGCTTGCCATGTAATCAAAGTGCTGAAAAACTATATAATTTATATCGTGACCAGGCTGGTCCGCTCCGAGTAATCGGCCCCTTAGCTAGAGATGAAGCATAGTTTGTATGCTTTTCTGCTTTCGATCATCTCCACATTAACCGTCAAACCACATTCTGCATATATTTTTGCAACCTCGATAAAACGAGGACGAGATTTAAGGAGGCTCCCTGGGGTAATTTTTAATAGGAGACTGGTAACTAGTGACTGAGTGCGCATGCGTAGATAGCGATCTTCTCGAATCATTATTCTATCACGACAGCACAGTCACGTCACTACAAACGTAAAATTTTTGGATGTTTGCTTCCGTGAATTTTTTTAATCTTGGTAATTATAGCAAACAGAGTAAGCTCAACAATATATCGAATTTTCAAAATTTTTCATAAGGCAGAATTTTTTAAAAACCTACTACGTCTATTGCGAAAAAACTACCATGTAAACCTAAACTGATATTTTGATATTTACTTTTTTAATGGAATATTTAACCTCACACCAATTTTCAGAAAAATCCACAGAAGAAATCCGAAGATAATATGTTTTAAATGTGATAATCGTAAAAATATGCCAATGTTCCATTGCTATTATTACCATGTTTACAATCGAAAATTGCGCAATTCAACAAATATCACCTCATTTTTATCATGCTTTTTCTTCAGTTAGACGCACGTTCACACGTTGTACGGAACTTACAAATATTCAAAACATAGATTTTTTGTACTTACAGGATTCACCTAAACTTTATACAAGCTGCCAAATCAAAATGTTATCTGTAAACATGTTATCTTTAAATTGTTTTTTGCAAATCTTTTAAAGACCAAGCTAACTAAGCAAGCCCTGAAACTCTGTCTGGTGCTATTTAAGCACATCAATAATTTTTTGAACTGACCCTTACCTCTTATAACTACACCTGTTGCTAGATGCAGCATTTATGAGGTTTTAATTCCAAAATATTTCTTTATTTGTGCTAGTTACAAGTAAGCAATAATGTTGTCCAAGTTTCCTCGATAAATAAATCTTTTAGAAAAAAAGAATAAAATTCTTAAAAATGACAGCCAACGTGAAACTGCTCTCTTTCGCGTACGAAGGGTAAACGACGAGCGGAGTTAAAAAGCATAAAAAATCATGTTCGTGTTCGCTACAATTGCGAATTGTAGCAGGTATGTAATTTATAAACTGGTGGCAAAGTGGAACAACTTGATGTTTGTGCCAGAAGGTTCGATGGGAAACTATATTTCTCACAGTAAATTGAATTATTCAAATTGTTCACAATCATGGTTTATCTAAACATTTTCAAGTTGTATTTTCATTTGGCCAACCTCACAGATACTTGATTTAAGTTCGAAGACTATCTCGTTCGGCTTATGCACTTAACCTCAAGCCGAATTGTTCAATTAAAGTTTTCATTAAATTCGAAAGCTACGCAACAAAATGTCGGAGTTGAAACGTTGACCGATGTCCTGCGTAAGGTTTAGCTCTTCCATGATTGGAAGCTCTTCGCCCAAGTGTGAATTTGTTGTTTGTTTTTTTTTTTTTTCACATCGATCTAATGTATGCTTTATTCAACGCCAGTGGTGATTCAGCGTTACTTAATATACCCTGATGTATGTGACTGAGCAATCCTAAAACATAAAACTACTAGAATAATGTATATCTTTCTTCGACAAACAACTGAACAGAAGCAGTTAAATTAAACGAGCATAAAATAACGAATGTCGACCATGCAAGCAGTAATTGTAGACAAGTTAGTGAACGGCAACAAGCAGTTACGTACCTTCAGCGTGGTACCTGTATAATCTTACAGGAACGAGCTTCTTCTACTTTCTCTTGAAATTTTAAATTGAATTACCTTTATTCTTTCACCATTGCAGAATCATACCCGAACAATGGAGCATCTCTGTTTTAAGAAACATTGAATTGCTTTACAACTAGGGAATATATACTCGACTCGTTTTGAAACGAATTCCTTTACTTCATGTCGACAACAGCAACCAGTTGTCCGTGGAGTTGTAACGTATGAATATTTTAGTATTGTTTCTGCGACAAGTTCGGTACTTTTCAAAACAATAGGCCCAACAACTTTTCATGCATTAGTTCCCTGTTTCTAATACTTAAGCTGGTTGTACAACAATGAAACATGAAATTTGTAGAAATTAATTGTGCGAGTATGTAAATGTTTTGAGCCCTTAAAATTCTTAGAGACAATTTTACATTTGCAGGTACTGTTAAACAACTTAATTGTGAACTCACTTGTATTTGTTAATTATATATTTAGTGATCAAGTAAATTATAAAAGAGTAGCAGAGTCGTAAATATACTTCTATCGGTTTCTACGTCATGCTTGTATGTACAAGATAAATTTGATGCAACCCATGCCTTTTTTAACAATTAAATTAAGACAGCTTTTTAGAATAGTTTTAAATTAAGCTATTTTGAAACAAAGGTTAAAATACGCACATTTTCGTCCCTGAACCAAGCCCTTTTCTTTAGTTAAACTGACCTACAGAAAGCTACAGGTGAGGTCTATAATCGGTATTCATACGACTTTCAGGTTATAGAGAGCGTCCTATTCTCAAAGCTGTAACTCGTCTCCCTGGGCCAAGACTTTCGTATGTACAACAAAGAAGGTTACCAGAGAGCTCGGCTTGAGTTTTACTCAGAATTATAAGTTGTAAGTGTTAGGTGCATCCCAATTGTAGACGAGAGTTATGTTGATGCAAAAATCAAGAATATTTATATTGTCTCTTAAAATTTTGTCGATAGGTTGTCACACCTTAACTTATCCCATACTCTCTGGGGTAAAAGTAACTTTCCTATTGGTTTTGAAGTGGTGGACTTTTTTCCAAGATCGCTCATCAATACGGCGTCGAAAATTCGCAGTAGTAGAGGATAATTTGTAAGAGACAAACTGTTGGACAACTAGTATATGTGCGATAAAAATCAAATGCGCTTACAGGTTCGGTTTGTTCGGGATCAATACACCTTGGTGGGGCTGGCAGCTCCCGAAGGTGTGTCCATCCTACTTTTTTCTTGTTATTCACTGTCTCTCAGAAACTCTTGGGTTTCCGATAGCCAGTAAGGCCAAATACGGAAAAGCAGTGCGCGCTCATATTTAAGTCAAATGGAAATTAGATCTTAGGGCTTAGGCTGAGTAAAATGACGGACATCTTATCCTACCTGTAAAGAGTTTATTGAAATAGTTATAACCTTTCCCACTAAGACGATTAAAATCGTCTAGTGCTAGGCAGATTAGAATAACAGAAATCTGATCCTGCCAGCACAGAGTTAAGATGATATGATAAACAGAACAATTCTTAACAACGATTCTTAGGGCACAATCTTTTGGGACTATTCTGGGCCAGGAACAGACAGAATTGTGTCGTTTTGGGACCTATTTCGGTTAAAGTATGAATGGAATGGTATTTCCTTTACATTGTTTTGAGGCATAGATTGCCGAGAGCGAAAAATCTGTAGATGTAGTCAAACCACATCGAATTTTGTTTGATTCCGGAATAAGAATATTTGGAATAGGCCAAAAGAACGCACCCTTAATGCGAATCAAGCTGCGTGTGCGTCAATCATTTGAGTAAAATAATGATTACTTACTAAGCGAGTGTGAAGTTTGTACGAGAAAGTATATTCCCGAGGATTTCGTACAGACCGAGCGACGAAGGAGTGAGGTTTGTGCGTAAATTCCTATGGCAAATACTTTCCCGTACAGACCAAACAAACGAGGTTAATAAGGAATTTATTATATGGCCGGAAAATTATAACTCGGACAAAAAAAACCTCACATTTCGCGCCTCAAAGTGCTAGCCGGTCTGTACGAAAAGCTTATTGCACAGCTAAGCAGCCAATTCGCGTGTCATTTCGGGTACAGACCGAACGATATAATAATTTACATTACAGTTTCATTTTAACCATCGACGTCGACTCCTGACATTCGTCATTACACTGAGCGTTTAAAATTTTTTAATATCTTAACTGTGTTCGGTCTAGCCCCCACGAATATCCTACCTTAGCGTTCAGTTTGAACTGTGGCCATTTCGACCTTGCTGCTTGACGTTCGATTTTCGACTCGAAACTAAATCTTATATGGTTTCAACATTTCCCCAACATTTGTTGAATGAAATGTTGGCATTGTTTGAACAAGTGTTTCAACAATGTTGAAACATGTTCAAAGTAGTCGAAAGCTCGTTAAAGCAACTTCGAATTTGTTTAAACTTTGCTTCAACATCACTTCAACATTTTCTGTTGGGTTGTGTTGGCAACGTTTGCACGCGCATATCAAATTGGCCATGTCGATATACATGTAATGTTATGCGGATTGTTGAGGTAGATCGAACAGTGTCTCACAATATTTTGCAAAATATCAAAACATTCTCCCAACAAATGTTGGGCGAATGTTGAAACAAGTCGTTTAGCCGAGACCGCAGTTCTAAAACCAGGTACGTGGAAGCGCTACGTTGATGACATCTTAAGTAGTTGGCGTCACGGCCTTGATGAATTGGCTAATTTTCTTGACCATCTTAATAGTATCCATCCCTCTATCAAATTCACAGTGGAAGTAGAAGAAAAAAACTGATCTGTTCTGTTTCTGGACGTTCTTTTTACAATCAAGACTGATGGGACTTTGAGCCACACTGTTTACCGGAAACCCACACATACTGACAGGTACCTGAATTACACCTCATTCCATCATCCTGAGATTAAATCTTTAGTTTGCAAGACCCTCATTCATCGAGCACAAATCGTCTGTGGCAAAGATTACATAGAAGATGAACTCGACTATCTGAGGACAGTCTTAATCAACAATGGTTTCCCGAGGAGAGTTATCGAGCCACAGATGAAGTCTTCAGTCTTCTCAGAACCAAGATCTCCTTGACCAGAAGAAGTTTCATCTGTTTGTCTACCTTGCATTTGTCCTGCTTCCCACAAGATCGAACGGATGCTGTGCCGAGCAAGGATTAAGGGTGTCTACAGTAGTGACCGAAAACTGTACAAAGTCTTACATACGCA
Organism: Nanipora kamurai; assembly: GCA_036872915.1. Classification (NCBI taxonomy): domain Eukaryota; kingdom Metazoa; phylum Cnidaria; class Anthozoa; order Scleralcyonacea; family Helioporidae; genus Nanipora; species Nanipora kamurai. The sequence goes on along the minus strand of JBAHVQ010140608.1, from coordinate 12,192 downwards.
CAAAGACAGAGAAGATGTTCATTCAATTCCGAGAGTATATCGTATACCGTGCGAATGTGGCTTGGTTTCACATTGGTGAGACCAGTAGGAATCTCTCAACCCGTCTAAAAGAACATACATCAAGCTCCTCGAAAGCTCAGATTGAGAAATCTGCTGTTGCAAAACATGCTTGGGAGTATGACCATCAAATCGAATGGGAAGATTCAACGCTTCTAGCTTGTGACAGATATTACTTTCCAAGAAGGATGAGAGAATCCATCGAGATTGCTAAACACTCAACAGTCCTCCAAGAAGGTCAGCCTCTGAACAGCACCTGGTCGTTGCTATTCCACTGTTCATCACAATCAGGAACCGTACACGATACCTAAGTATAATAATTCGTCAACATGGCCTGCATGTCACGTCAGTTGTCGTACGTGGTTTCGTTTATGTGACGCCAGCCAACAACTAGGCTGGTAATTGCTCTGAAGACGACTTGCGTTAACAAGTCGAAAGCTCAGCATGATCTAAATAAACGTGGTGTTTCTACAAACGTATATTCATTTTAAAACTATACTGCTTGATTTTTATTGAAGGGGCATGGTTAATTTTTGTTTCTTTCACCATCCTCTTGCAAACTCCTTTGTTAAACACCAGTTATTCAGAAAACGCTCTCTTTCTTATTTCGCTCCCGGCTACTTACAGTACCCCCTTGCTAAAATTTGGTTCACCAAGCAATATGCATTATGTGTGTTAAATAAACAGTTGCTAGACATGAATTGTGCAAATAGATGGCAGGGGAACAGAAACCATTGATATTTTGATTACCATACCCAGCTATCTTAGACCTCAGCAAAAGACTCTTGCAGCTTTTGATGCTAGAGAAATGAAAAGTTACTGACACCCAAATCTTTATCAGGATTCATTTAAAATAAAACTGCCTTTCACTAAAATCTAAAAAATACCCTACTTTTCTTTCAATTCTAAGTCTATTACTATGCTGTTGACTGATATATAATCCTTACTTGATTTAGATGTTGTTTATGGTGGAGTAACTGTATTTCGTCAACTTCATGTACTTATATATGAACATTATTTAAAACAATTTCTGTTAACCCAAACCTGATAATGTATTTGAGTAAAGGGATGTGTGTTACTGTTAAAGCTGGAGATGTCTAACTTAGAAGTCCAACCATAGAAGGCTATGGTAAAAGTAAATGAAAAAGTAAGTAATTAATACTTGCCCAATGAAATAAAATTGACTGTAAATTTTTTTTACTGTTGAGTATCTCTTGTTCAATAATGTGATCTGATGTTACCAAAACTTGCTCAGTCATTATAAAATGCTGAGAACTTTTACAAGAGCAGCAAACTATTCAGGTTATATATAGCGAGTTGTAGCCATGAAGTAAAATTGTTTTACTACGCACTTGAAACCTATAATTTTTTAAGACTTGTTACTACTGTATTTTGCTAACTGGAAAAAGCGAGACAGGAACAGGAACACGGCTTTTTACTACGAGGGAAGATATCGCCAAGGTACAAGAGAAGTTTGTTTTGGATGTTTGGCACATCAGCTAGGTTCATCCTCTCTACTTACAGAAACCCCAACTTACATGATTTCGGGATCAATTCAAGTATAGTTCCCCTCAATGTTTCTTCGTTCTTTAAAAACCCCAGAAATGTTCCGGAACCCTCAAACGTTAGCGCGGGAATCGTAGACCTCACAATGAACAGCAAATACTTCGTGCCTAAAATATGACAGTGCAATTAAATTTCCCTTGTCTTGCTGTTTCACAAACATGATTTATGGATGGACTGACACTTACACATATGGACTTCAAAGTTTTGATAGTTACTGTTCACTGGTTGTCTTGTTAAAAGGACAAAAGCACAAGGAAACATACCTGTATTCATGTATTCATATGCAGTTATAAAAGCAAAGCAAGCACGGTCGTATCTGATCGTTATGAGTTTAAGAATGAATACATGATGAATAAATACATGAAGGAAAGAAAAAAAGCGAACCTGTTATTCAGTTATTTGATGAAAATTTATTTATAAAACGTTTGTTGCCATGTTTCCATTGGTGATTTCAAGTTCTTAGCATAATGAGGAAACATCTTGACACCGATTATCGACCATCTGGAAATTTCCATAGCAACAAACTGACCAATCAGATTCCTTTGTTCAGGGGTCAGTGGTCTCTACCATGAGAAAAAGTACGCCAATTTTTACTTTGCTGACGTCATCATTTTGGGGACATTTTTTCTGCCCGAGACCGCAGTACAAGTGTAATATATAGGTCAGTGTATATCGCTAATAATACCAGAGGCCAAAACCAAAACCTCGTTAATTTATGGGAGCAAATATTTAAATTCCAAAGGGTAAATTTTATTGTTCCAAACTTCAAGAAAGATCATCCTGTAAAGATGCTCCAGGCTACTTTCCTACTTGTGTCTTAGCGTCGTATGGTTTGTTAAAGTGGTTTACACGGTATCATAAAGGTCTGTCAAGCCAAGGTAAGCTTCAATGCTTCATCAAAAGTTTAGTGGGCTAGATTATAGAATACCCCTCCACTTCTATGATTTTCATATGTTAATGGTTAAGATCAGTTAAACGGAAAAATTCACCATATGCATATGCTTCGTTCTTTAGAATTTTCTGGTTACTCTGATGACAAACAACAAGCATATGTATATAAAAATTCATGTTTTTGTCTGACGTTTCGGTTTCATGTTTGGAAACCATCTTCGGAGACCATCTTCAAGCCATTTAGTGAAGCATATATATACATTTCGAACCTTCGACTTCCCATTAAAAGAGATTTTAGCGCATAATGACTTTTAGTTGTCTCTAAAAGCACACTTAAAAGTAGAGGGTATTCTATAATCGCACCCTTTGAGGAAGGACAATGCTATTCATCCGGGCCTAGTTGTTCAAAGGACGATTACCGCCAATCCTGGGTTAAAATTTAATAGACTCTTTTGTTTGGCATGTTCTGCTGAGTGATTTAAGTTCAAACTTTCTAGGAGAAAACCTTTCTATGTTTGTATGATATCTGAACTAGAAAGTTCAAAAATGCTGTCCCAGATTAGCAGTATTTCATCCACAAAATTTTCACTAAACCTGGATTAACCTATTTGCCTTTTGAACCACCAGGCCCTGGGTACAAGGTTGTAATTTGGAGGTCTGTGGGTCCAGCAGAAGTACATAATATGCTGCCCCCAAAATATTGAAAATATATAGGTAAATTGTTTCTCTAAAGCAACATACTGTAAGATATGAACACTTTATCAAATAAATACATGTGAAATTAATATATGCATTCATACTCTTGCATTTTCATCAAACGAACATGATAATAATACAAAAGAGTACTGGCTTGCACAAAGATGACAAATTTGGGTTTTGCTACATGACAGGAAGTCAGGGGGTTTGGACATTAAAATGCGGATCACTTGTGAGCTATGTGAAATTATCGTTCAGTGTTAGAAATCACTACAATCCATCCATTCAGATGACTGGTTGGATTATCAGGGCACAAAATAACAGTAAGTTGGACATCAGACTATTGTATTGTCAGAATTTGCAAAACCCAAATTTTACTAAAAAGAAAGGTTTCTCTCCAGATATTTATGACTGGCAATATGACTGATGAGATGTAAAGTCTTCATTAAATGGTGCATGATAGTCAATGGTAGTTTAAGAATGTATTTTCTTTCAAGACTATCATTGGCTGTCATCAAATGTGGTCAGCTTTTGGAAAAACTATCATCAACTATATACCATGAAAATTGGTACGTGCTCAAAGTCAATGTTAGTCCATGCTAGTTGATAATTAAGAATAATAGTCCATGATAGTGTGTGAAAGTTGATAGTCAAATGGGAGGGGGAGTTTTAATTATCATTGACTATCAAGGGCTATAGTTGACTATCATTTGACCGGGCCTTAACATGTGTAAAACGTGAATTGTGCAGAGTTCCCTGAATTAATTTCTTCACAAAATTGATTTGTTATCAATCAGTAAATTGATAAATCTTTTCTTTAAATCATCAGCATACAGTAGCATTACATTGTACAATGTAATAGCAAAATTTTGAAAACAAGGTGGACTCATCACAACACATGTATCAGTGATTGCTTTAAATGCTGCATGGCTTTAAGATTTGATAAAGAAATGGTACTAAGGGTACTGTAACTGGCTTGCAGGAGATGATTAATCCTTAAATAAATCTCGAATGTTTGGATTGATCAGTGACAACACTTCTTTTTTCTGAGTCAAACAGCTTGAAATGTTTAAACAATCTTTATTATGATATATTTTTAGTGAAGGATTTTTAATTTTTGTATACTACAATTAGTTGTGCTTGGACCAATACAGCAGCATTTATGTTTTTTATGTCTGGTGATATAACTTTGTTATTTATACATGTATAAACTTTTGACACCATTTTTACATAAGTTTCTTTGTTTATCATTCAATATGTCAATTTATGAATAAATCAACCAATCAATCAATCAGTCACAGGCAGTGTATTTGAAAGGGTAGGGTTAGGTACAAGAATAATGACAAAAATAACTATATAATTGCTAGGCAGTTGAAGTTTGGAAACCTAATTGTCAGTTACACATGCAACTACCGGTACTATACCTCAAAATTGTTCTTGCTGGTACAATTTTTAGCACAACTTATTTTGCCACAGAAACATGAACAGCAAGTCCCTGGGATGAACCTTTATGTCCCAAATGAATTACAGTTCAGCAAACACAGTGCAGCAGAACTATCAGGAGTACATAAATGAAAGCCTTAAGGTCTGGTTTCATGTAATGTTCATGATCAACAAGAGAGGAGGCTACAATTTGGAACAGTCATTTTTATACCTTCCTTTAAATATATTCTTCACATTACAACTTCAAGTGATTTGTTTTTAAATTTGTCTGTAGAAGAATTGAGTTAAATACGATTCTGTCAGTCAGTGGAACCTTTACATAAACTTTGGCTGCTATCACAAGGGTTCAATCTAACTTACTGTAAAATGAGGTCTACAGTAGTTAACAACCTTTCCCTTAGACTTGCTATTGATACAAGTCCTTCCCAGTCCCTTTCTCATGGTGTGCTTCTCCACTGGGAAGGACTTGTGTCACTTGCAATACACCAAATTTACTGGTGGATTTTTGGACTGGGGTGTAATTGGGGATGTGTCATCAATCTCGCCAATTACAAGTATATATTCAAACAACCTTATTGTGATGATGTGATGCATGCTAATCATGTTTGCTATTAACAGCTAATCAGATTTAAATTTCTGCAAGTGAAACAAGTTGACTACTAGAGAATACTCAGCTTGCAGCTTGTCTCCCAACTTTGCTAGTCGTTGCCCAACAGTGGCAATACAAAAGTGGTCAACTTGTGGCAAGCCTACCTTTCCCTATGACAATGAGTTTTAATTTGAACTCAAGTAAAATGCTGGTATTATTAAGTCTACATGTACAGTATACCTGTTGCTTGACCTAAGGATCTTCTCTTCCAGAAAATCATGTTGTAAACTCCATTTATAATTTTCTTTTTTCAGTTTTTTTTTGAAACCATTTTTTTAATTTTGTTCCTTGTGTACTTTAACAAGGGTTTGCTCAAATCTTTCTAGAAGTGCAATGCCGGGAGTTGGGAGAAGCAGTAGCAGCAGTCAGGACGTGGAGAGCACGTACTCATTTGCTTGTACGGAAATAATAAATGCGGTGGAGTTCAGTCCGTTTCAGAATACTAGTAGATTAATAGCATATGGGGGAGAAAATAGAATATGTATTGGGTCCTGCACCTTTGAGGAGGAGAGCCAAGATTTACAAGACTTTCAATTTGATCATCAAGTTGATATTTTACACGGAGCTCGTGTTGATGCAATCGGCTGGTCACCGCAGTCCTCGCTTGACCATTTTCCTGGTTTGCTAAGGTGAGAAAAGGGTGTTTTAAAAACTCATTCACACGTCTAAAACCATTACGAATCTCTGTTATTTCAACCACTGTATATCTAACCAAGCAACTGGACGCATCTTTCGTGCTTTCTTTCGAGTTTTATGCTTTTCCAGGCAGAACAAAAAGGGTCGTTTATAGGACAGAGATAAGGCATACCTAACATAAGATGTAAACTGGCCTTTTTACTGTATGTGAATACGCCTTATCTAACGGCCCATTTATATAGGGTTGAAGTATTTTTTTTCAGTTCCATAGGTTATTTCAGCCCCCTGAACAGGGCTGAAACTTCCAGCTCGGTTAGCTCAAACTTGCAAGTTTTACTTTGTGGGTCTTTCAAGCCATTCGTCCACTTGATTTTTGTACCGTTTTATGCATAATTACCGTACATAGCAATTGTGGCGAAGTTAACGAATGAATGAACGAACGAACGAAAGAGGCTGAAACTGTGCCGGAGCTGAAATTTTCATCAAGTAATTGCAAGATAATTGTTGAGGGATTTCTTCGTTAGATCGGCCTCAAAATCACCAAGTAATAACTCCCACACTTCATACCTGCCAACGATAGTCATAATAAAAGAAAAACATCGACTGTTTAACTTTAAATTTGACTTCAGTTCTAGCTGTCGAAAGGTCTGCCACTTACCATAACTGTTTCCAAGAGTCCACTTAATCGTACCATTTGTAATTATGCTCTTTCAGGTTTTGCACAGCCGGTGGAGATAAGAAATTACGTTGTTTCTCTGTTGATCTTAAAAACAACTCTACGGTTCAGATCTTAGAAGGCCACAGCAGCTATATCAATGAGTGTGTTTTCAACCCAATGAGTGGAGATACTATAGCCAGTGTTAGCGGTATGTATCATCTCTTTTTTTGTGCATTATCTTGTATGGTCATGGGGGTATTATTTGACAGCCGACAGTTTTAATTTCAACTTAGGTAGACCCTTTTCTGCAAAATAAATTGACTTTGGTCAGACCTGTCGTCTTTAACTGGTAGCGTAATTGTTCACAAAATCCCAGTTCCTTTTGTTTAGGCATTCCTGCACGTTAAAAAGTTGCATCGAGTGTAAAGGACAAAAGGTAGATAAAAGCGAGGCTTAACTGATGACAGGCGTAAAGTACTTGTTTTGTGATCATTTTATATGCCTTGTACATCATATTGCTCGTGAACAAATTCCCAACGCAGCCAGGTGAATAATCAGACATGGTTTTACATTACTCTGGCTTAAAAAGTTTTGAACGTAGCTTACAGAACTACCGTTCATTACCCAACCTTTCGACACTCCTATCCAGTGTCTTCATCAGGGGTGATTGATCTGAACATGAGGTCCCTATTTATATCCTTAGAGAACCATTGATGACGTTGTCTAGTAATGAGATGCAAATAGGCAGGTAATAAACCACCGTCATGATATTGCCTTAAATCAGTGAGAAGCGGTTGGCTGTATGTGGTATGTATGTCTCCTGAATCACGCCAAAGGGGTGACGTAAAAATGTTAGGATTTTGTGAAGTCTTAGTTTGGCAGCCAGTAATATTTTCCGTCTATATAACCCATACAGTTGGTCAGCAATGCTAGTCAACAGGTACATGTATACAAAGCTGTTCTTCATTCTAGCTGTTCTGTGTAAGTACTCATATTGTGGCACCCATCCTTAGAAGTATATTTTTTCATTCTGACGTTTTATTACATTCCATGGCTCGATAATAAAGTTGATGATGTCAATTCCAGATGACCACACGTGCCGTCTGTGGGATGTTGAGACCGGTGTCGAAAAAGGCTCGTTTCGCCTATCGTCTCCTGGGGTATCAGTCAAGTGGATCCCCAATGAACAAAATAAGGTTAGCTAGTTATTTGTTTGTGTATCACGGCTTTGGTTAAAGAGTATGAGCAACAAAGAACCGAGTTCAAGATTTCTATCTTTCTGACTACCCAGCTAGGTTACGAATGAATTCCAAGTAGTTAAAACAAATCTAGCGCACAACAACATCACTAATTTCATCAAACAAAAATCAATTATCCGCCATCTTGCTTCAGTACTTTGCCTAATTATTGAAAATTGGTGTCGTCACAAGCTGGGTGAACCTAGGGAAACTTCTATTCTGTTAGCTACATTTCGACAGAATGGCTCGTAATATGTTATCAACCCAAACAAAAGAGCAATACGTTTTTCCACATTGGAGTTTTTGACTTACATACGCAGAAAATCGACTAATGAATATCAGCAGTTCATCCAAAATGGCCGACGTCAATTCAGTTTTGTAACCTTTTAAGAGCAACTAAAGCGGTTTTATCTCAATCTTTAGAGCAAAGTAACAATTCACATTGCCTTTTTACCTCAAAAAGTAGGGTTACGCAACTTTTGAGTTTTGTTGCCCATGCCCTTTCAGATGTCGGATTTTGAACGGACAATCTGATGCCTACTCCGAGACAAACTCTGTTTCCTATTTGACGACGTAAGCGTTGCAAGATCAGAATGTTGAGTAAACGAGATGACAGAGATAATCTGATTTATTGCAATGTACATTTGTGCAATTCAGTGACTAAAGAACCGCTTCCGACTCAATGAAAACATTCCCAAAAAGCTTTGGGCGACTGAAATTAGTTCGCAGTTTGAATTGAACAAAACGAGGAGAGACAGAGGGAATAAGAAGAAGAATGTAATGGAGACATAAATGAAAAACTGTGGTTTGATCGACAGACAGACACCCGAACGGACGGAAGGAGGAAGGAAACAAACCGGCCGGCCGGCTGTCATGCCGGTAGCCAAATGAAACTAAAGGAAAACAACAAATAAAGAGAGAAAAGGGAAGGTATATGACAACCATGTGAATATCGAAAAATAGAATACGTGGGATTGTTGAACTTCGGTATCCAGTTAAGCCATCTCCACTTTGGAATGAGTCCCTTCTTTTACGCGAAAAACGTTGTAAACGAACTCGTGTTTGTTTTCTAAGCGGTCTTTACAATGAAAAGAAAGTTTGTTACCGCTGCCCAGCTCAGTGTTGCAATGTTTTAAGGACCTGATTATTGCACTGTTTCTATTTGCAAGCAGATATTAGTTGCACAGAAAAATGGAACTATCCGATTTTACGATCTTGTAAGCCAGAGACCGTTCATGACCCTAACTTCAACAACTGCTCCATTAAAATGTGTTGATTGGTCGACAGCCAACCCAGTTAGAGTTGGAGCCGTGGCCTCGAACGAGTGGGAAATTTGGGATATTTCTCAGTCCAGGTACGGTTATGTTCGCGCCATTTCTTACTAGGAACAGCAATTTCTAACTGTCTCCGGGTAATAACGATGATCATGTTAAAAATAAAGAGGATTATCATGATTGAAATTGTAGTGAAGATGCTGAAGACCATTTTAATGATGATGACAATTATTATTATTATTATTATTATTATTATCATTTTATTATTCTTTAATCTTAGTTACGTACGTACGGTAACCCTTCAAACTGTATAAAAACGTTTTCTTTTCAAGGGGCTGTATATCTAACAATATCATATACTTGAGTCTTTATCAGGGCAATAACAGGGTGACATAAAAACGATATGTCCCTGATATCGTTTTTTGTCCCGCTATATTTGTCTGACCCTGATAAAGGCACAACTATATAATGAACAGATTATCATAATCGGGACGAGGCGATATCATTTTTATCGCTTTCAGGACGATATCATAAATGTCCCTCGTTCGCTGCGTTCACTTGTGACATTTTATGATATCGTCCCTCAAGGGATAAAAATGATATCGCCTCGCCCGTCATATGATAACCTATACATACTAAGATTAGTAATATATCTGTATGAGCGGCTGAACTGTATGGGGATTTTACAAGACAAGGCGAAGGCAAGCGATAGTAAACTCAAAACAGTTCGGACGTGAATACTGTATATTACTTATCCAACGAATATATTTGAAGATGTATGTTTACGAACTATTCTATGGATACGAAGCATTTCAGCCAAGAAAATGGAAGGAAAAGATGCATGTAAATTAATACGATCCTATATCCAAATTTACAGTATTGATTAAACATTTCTTTTCTTTTGTTTTTCCTTTATGATTAATGAGTTGGACAAATAATATTACAACAAATCTAGCTATAATTACACATAGTGAGAATGATAACCTTTTTTCATAGTTCCCCTCAAGCAACCAAAGAAGCTCATCTCGAGGGTGTCTGCCTTTTCAGGTACCATACTTAACCTTTACCTAGCTTGAGCTTAGACGATTTAGAGGCTGTTTCTATGAGCCGAGGTGGCCCGGTTACCCGGGTTGAGTCGTTTAAAGAAGATCTTATTTCGGCCATAAATGACAACCAGAGTAACTTTGAAAATTAGAATTTGCTTAGTCTGGATCTAAGGAAAGGATAAACATTATTAAAATAGTCTTCTACGCTCGAGGAAAAATTTTCGTGACTCAACTCAGCCCGGTTCGGTCAGGCTAGCTCGGCTCATATAAACAGCCCCTTAGGCGATCAAGACAAAACTGTAGTTAAGATTCTGATAGGGGAAAAGGAAACGTGTTGCATTCGTGAATTCACCAATTATTTATAAACGACTGGCCCAAACCCTCGTGTTTCTTTCTTCTTAGATGGTGTAGGATAACTGACAGTTTGTTTGCTACCTCTGGTCGTCCCGGAAACCAAGTAAAAGTTTATCAAGTTGGTCATCACAAGGTACACAAATACAACATCTCCTAAATACAAGACTGTATCGTTTTTGGTTTTTTTTCATGAAGATATAATTTCCAAAGGGAATGGAAAGACAGTCCCTCCTATTAACGTCACAACTACAAGTTCTAAAAGCATCCTGATTACATGTGGCGGATGTTAATATGGGAACTGGCCCTTCTTATCCCAGCCGCAATGCTATGTGAACTCCGTCCTCGGACTTGACTACGAGCGCTATATCTGTAGCCAATTTCGTTATGACTTTAGCGCTTTGTTTTCGGATTTATATGCGTCCGTCGAGTTTCAAACATATCGTAAAATACGTAACGCATGCACTAAATTCGAAACTTTTCACTCACCAATTTTTTCTTGTTATTGAACATTCCAGAACCCTGTCACCAGAAATTTAAAGGTTGGAGGAGGACTAAGCTGGCACAGTCGCTTTCCCATCTGCGCAGCTGGTGGAGACAATTTAGTTCATCTTTGGCGCTTGGAGCTCTAAATCATAAAAAAATACTCATAACATATACATTTTTATGTCATATTCAATTGTACATTATATACGTTAGTATTGTCTATAATTCCCTGGACATAGCAAGCGCCACTGTACACATGCAGCCATCTATGTTGTACCGGGTCGAAAAACCTTACGTACAATGTACACGATATGCTGAGCCAGACTTTGCAGAAGGTACACCAAGGCACAAGACGAATACTGGGTATGCTAGTTTTTTGTTCGTCCGGAGTTTGGCGTGCGCTATCGAGTTTACATTCATACGTCGTGGTTAACATGCTTAACTCGAGGTTGACCTTTGTGAAAGTCCTCCTGATTAGTTGCCTTAACAAATATTTTAAGGTTACAGGCAACCAAAAGAAATCTTTAGGTCTGGGTTTTTCATAGGCGATGTTATTTATACGTGTGTACGGATGGTCAGTGCTCACCGAGGGATTGAATCGACCTACTCCATACTCCAATCCAAAGGTTTACAGTAAAACGTCGGAGTTCCAAACTTCGAGCAAGTTCGAGTTTGTTCCTACAAAATTCGATCCAATCTTGCAAAAATCGGATTTTTTCAAAGTAAATTAATTATGCTTGTGAGAAACGCTGTAATGTTGTTTACCTATATCATCGCGCAAGTCTAAGCAAAAACACTTTGACCCAACAGAACTCTCATGTTGTCCAGTTTCTATGCAAATTATCGATTATATTACTCCAATCGACCTGCTCAGGATATCCTGTAAGTAACATATCATAGACGAGGAGCCTATGGAGGTTTTATTTCTGGCTATGCAGGTTTACGTTATAGGGCACGAGCCAACTAGGCGAAAAGACGAGCTAGGTGAATACACCTATCAGGAAACCAAATAATTTTTGCACCAGTCGTTAACCCGTCTTCTAAAACTCATCAACAATTCATGGGGAAAATTCAAAAGAAATCAAGGTTTAATCAATGTCTGTATACCCCGATACAGAGCTAAGTAAATAAACATCAGTTCTGTATCACATTTACAGATACTGATGTTTTATTAATCAGTTCTGTATCACATTTACAGACA
>JBAHVQ010140389.1:0-23857 GCA_036872915.1 Nanipora kamurai | reverse complement strand
TCACCCATACATCAAACATCTCAAGTTCACAAAACGCAATCATTACCTGATGAGTGTGGTAAGCCCTGTGCTTGCCACACGAAACAAATTTGTAGTAATAAAGTTCTTATGAAGTAACTTGTGTTTTCATCATTACTGTTATGTATGTATATATATATATGTATGTATATATATGTATGTATATATATGTATGTATGTATATGTATGTATATGTATATATATGTATATATATGTGTGTGTGTATATATATATATATATATATATATACACATACATATATATACCCATGCGATCCGGGATTTTGTTTCGCCAGGTATGACTCGGGTAAAAGCACCCCGCACCTCGAGATTAGTAGCCTAGCAGTGCACTTCGCGCACTGGGCTCGGGGATTACCCGTGGAACCTCGAGATCATTGGCAAAATAATGTTATGACTTCTAATAATCTTATCTTGGATCTCCAGGCATTGAGCTTCAACTCTCCTCTTGGTATTACTCATAATATTCTCAATATGAGGTACAATTCCAATAAAAACAAAATTAGAAGGCACTGCCAAAGCAGATTCAATTAAAAATGTACATGGAAACTGATTCAACCTTACCTCACTGAAAACTTCTTCAAAGGCAAATGTCCTGAATGCGACATGGGCACACAAAAAAAGACCACGACATCAGATTTAAGATTGCCCTGACATGCTTTTCCCACTATTTTCCAATCTTTTTCCAATTCTGCTTTCATGTGCAAAGGAGCAATGATAGCTTTCAAACAGCTCCCGGATGTTCTAACTTCGTGAATTGCCCACAAAATGGCCACAAAATTTTCCATTAACGACTCGTCACAACAAAATTTGATCTCCTCATTCCTTGGCAAACTTGCCTGGGCGTGCGGCTTAATTATTTCAAGATTACTAAAAACAACAGTGTTGAGTCGGTGAGAGCCAGGGACACAGTGTAAAAAAATGATCGAAGTGTCTTTGGGTGTGTTCGATTGACCCTATTTCAGAATAAGAATATATTCCAGAATATCCCAGAATAGCTATGAGGAATACTCTGGAATTATGTAATGGTAGTTCGACCGAACGGTATTCTGCATTATTCCAAGTATTCTTATTCCGGAATAGAGGGAATCGAACGTACATACATAATAAAACGTGACTTTAATTCAAGGCAATGGATCGTCTTAAAGACATCGAGTAAATTGCGTGGCAAGTCGATTGAATTAAGACACCAATGCAGCGACAGTTATGTTGGTTTTATCTACACGAACTCTTGAAGTAATAAAGAGTGGCGCTATCCGCTTTTTCATCTGTAACATTGGAAACTGTCTGTTATGTAAATGCATATTAAAATCAACGTTGTCACCTTTTTCGTCCCTTGCTTGTCAATGAACTGGTGGACGCAAATCTCGATAAGACACTTACGAAAGCCTTATAATTCTAAAATACAGTTTAAGGAGAGTTTTTAACTCCTTCGCTGCCAAATCTCTCCCTTTGATGAGTAAAATCGTCTGGCTTTAGGCATGGTAAAATATTGAAAGTTCCCCGTGGCAGGGAAGGAGTTAATATGCCGTAACTTTCAGAAATGCTTTAGATGTTTTACGGTTAATTTTAAATGGTTTAGGTAAATACTTTGCGCTAATTCTTATCCTAAGTTTGAGGAATGGGTTGTTGTAATGAAGAAATTACAAGAAGAAAATATTTCACAAAAGGTACAAAACTAAACAAAGAAACGAAATAACTTTCACGCTTACCTACAAAAATGTTTCACAAAAAAATTTATCCTCATTTGGTCCTTTTGGACCCGCTCTATTGTGCCAGAAGCCCCATTAGTGACGTTCTTCCATTTATACTGGCCTTGAGCATCTTTATAGCTTTGTAGCATCACTCCATATTTTGAACTGAAGGGCAATGTCTGTCCAACCGGAAGAAAGCTCTCATCCACATAGTTCACATGGTTATCGCAGTAATGCAATTCTACTTCCACTAATTTAAGAAATTCTTTGTCCTGCCCAGTAACTCGGACCACTGGAAAACACACCGGTTTGACAGCAATTTCTTTTCTGGCATCGAGTAACTTATCCGCCGGAAAAACCTAAACATTAATTAAACATCGAAGTTAGTAGGACTTCAGGTTACCAAAGTAATCGATACGATCGTATGTCATCCAATATGAGCGGGTGAACTATATGGGATTTACAAGGTAAGCCGTAGAAATGGCATACGGTTCAGACGCGAATGTTGTGTCTTTCTTACGTATCTATCTAAACAACCACGTGTACAAGCTGTTTTGATGATATGCGGCTATTTTAGTTGAGAAAATCGAAGATAAAATTTAAGAAAATCAGGATGAGGCTGCCTCTGATTTACGGCATACTACTTGGGCAGCCATTTCTTTTATGTTTTCTTCGTGAATTATTAATATTTGTAATACTCGTGGATATTTCAAATATCTTCAAACTTTTTTCGTTTGTCGTGCTGTATAGAGGTTCATTTAAGTGTTTTAGATCTAATACAGAATGCTCTATGGGTTTTTTAAATGGTTCCAGGACGCAAAAATTTTACTCGGTCGTTTCTTCACCGGGAACTCAAAACAGCTGCGCAGTTGCTACACTCTATTCGAATATTTTTATGTGTGAACATTCATGGCGAGACGAACAAGGCCGTTTAGCTGTAGCGAACTTGGATTTAGAAAACTACACGATAAAATTTTTTTCCACATACAGCCCACATAACAAAACGAACGGTGTTCAGTATTTTGAATTCCTATATCTGGCTGTAGATTCGAACTCACCAATCTTTTTTTTTTGCCGAGACTTCAACACTTTCCAACCCTCCCTTAGATTAGTTCGGTTGTACCTTTCTATCTCCATCTGCGTACAACTGCTTCACGTCGTTAGCTACCCTAATGACTGTAACTGAGTCGGTCGACATTATGTGAGAACTTTACCGGAATACCTCCGCTTACACACGGCACAATACCGCAAAAACTAAGGGTTCTAGACTAGATATGACCTGGATGCCATCCAATCTTAGCAGCATGGTCAAGTCATGCAAAATTAGTCCATACAAAAAATCAGATCATCACTACTGAATTTTGAACATCAGTCTATCATTAAACTATCCCAGAGGGCCCGATTTCTGGAAATTTAATGTAAGTCTATTCAAGGATAATATGTCGTTTTATGTAAGCACTTTTGGCACAAATGGCGAGGAAAAAAAGGGCGATTTTCATTGTCTTGCCTCGTGTTGAGATGCGGGACAATACCAAATAAAATACCTCTCGAAAAAATTCGGCAAAAGCAATGCACAACAAAAACCCATCAAAAAAAGACGCCCACATAACCTCTTGTGGCACCAACAACAACGCATTGAAAAAGGTTATACTCAAGCTTGCGCTGAGCAAGAGGAACCACTCCGTAAACTTGGACAAATATTTCAGGAAGATTTGAATGGTGCGCACATTAGAGCGCGTCAAGAGTGGGTTGAACATGGTGAAAACTCATCCAAACACTTCCTCAGAACGGAAAAACACCGAGGCCAGAAACGCCTAAACCCTTCGTCAGATCAACTCTAATATCTATCTTCGTCAGATCAACTCTAATATCTAGTTGATCTGGCTAAGGCTTTGCAATAAAGTCGAAATATTATCGCTACACTTTTGTCTTGTTCTTAAGCTCATATCTTGAGTTATTCACAAGATGTTTATTTTCGGGTTATCTTTTGTCTTATATTTTTTCAAATTGTCGGCTGGCATTGAATGTGTTTGACATTTCTTGATTGTCAGTTATTTTGGCATCATCGACAGCAAGCTCCAATATTTTGGTTGTTCTAGATTGCTTATTGATTAATACATAAATTGTATTCCAGTTCTCTTCATATTTATTTAAATTCTCACCCAGCTTCTTCGTGTAATAGCGCGTTTTAGTTTTTTAATGAATTTATTGGTTATATTTCTGGCAGTTTCATATACTTCAATGACAGTTGGTGATCTAGTTTTAACAGCTTTTTTGTTTAAGAAGTCACGATGGTGTATTTGGTTTTTAATATTTGCAGTCAACCATGGACTATCCTCACTTTTTACTTTTCTAATTAATGGTGGAGCGTGAATATCCGCCACCACTAGAAATTTGCTTTTCTAACCTTCCCATAAATCATTTGGATTATTTGAGGCCGGTAGAGTCGTGTTTAATATCCTATGTAAGAATGTTTTGAAATTGGGGGTACTGAAATTCTTGTATTGTCTTGTTTTTATAATTTTCGGAGTATTCTTGATGATAGAGATTTTACAACTAACATAAATTTGGCTATGGGTACTTATCCCCCACATGAAGAACTCCAGATTGTACTATAAACTGGGGTTTATCGGTAAATGCTAAACCATTCAACCCATCCAACCATTCCAATCCATCCACCCACCTCCCACCCACCATTCCATCTACAAACCAAATTTGTGCAAGTGACATGTATAATGTTTTCTATTGAAAATAGTTTAGCTAATCCCCCTCTCCTTAGTGAGTATTAAAACGAAAGCATAAAAAATTACCTTTACTCTTAAACAGCATTTTTCTTCTACTGAACCTTCAGGAAAATTTAGTTTCAGTTTGGTTTCGTTTCCAAACGATTTAGAGTAAACATACGGCTTTCCGGGTAGAACTACGATATTTTCGTGTCGGATTCTCGTCACCACAACCAACGTACAGGTTTCCTGTATCGTGGCTTCTGCAACTGGCAAACGTTTTGTGATGTTACCGAAATTCGACAGAATTTCTTGACAAAGGCCTAAAACAAACCATAAATGGACCAATAAGAACTTAAAAGTACAATAACGTGCTTAGCAACAAACAGTAAATAAACACTCATCAACTTTTAAATTACGTTAAAAGGCCCAGGCTAACACCCTTAAAGGTTTCGCCTGTAGGCACTAAAACTGGGGTTTTTACAAAGATCATACTTTTTGTTGTTTCAAACAATGAAATTGTTTGAATTGTTCCAGTTCTTCATCTATTTCTTTTTCTTTATACTTTGAGTTGGTGGACGTGTAGGGCAATTTTGCTAGTTAGTTTCAGTTCTCTAAGTGGTCTTGCATGTCCGTTTTTTTTTCTAACATAGTTTTTCGCTCTTTTCTTAACACATACTATTGAAATTAAAATAAAACATCATTTCAAAAAGAATCAAAGAACGAAAGAATATTAAAATTAGAAAAGTCAAAGTGAGTTAATTAGTATATTTTCATTCAAAATGAACAGCAAAACTAACGCGATACGCAAAGACAACCTGGAAAAGTCATTCGAAAAAAAGTGAGGCGAACAATTTTTTTTTGACATTTCCTTCCTGTTTTACAAACAATTTAAGACCCATGTAAGTCACAAAGAGAATCTAAACCTTTCTAAATCCTTAGTTACGAAAGATTTTACTAGTATAATTTTGTTTGAGCATCTTTTCGGCGGTTATGAATGTAACCGAAACTAAATTAAAAGAAAATTGAATAATATAGTCGTGTAAAACACTGGAACTGACGTGCTAGACCGCGTAGAGGACTGATAATGACGCGGAAAATCAACCTTCGTGAGAGTCTATCTTGGCTTCACTTTTCGCCAGCCAGTGAGCGAAAGTTATCCTTCCAGGAGACGTACCTAGATGCTCTGCCTGCACGGATATCTTCGTTTCGCCCTGTAGCCAGGTAGTTAGCGCTCCCGTAATTAAATAAACGAACGAATGAACGAACAGGCAAGCGTACAAACGGAAAAATGAACAAACGAACGAACGAACCAACAAACGAGCTAACGAACGAACAAAGAAACGAACAAATAAAAGAATGAATGAATGAACGAACGAACGAATGAATGAACGAACAAATGAACCAACCAACGAAAGAATAAACGAACGAACGAACGAATAATTGAATGAATGAAATCTTTATCTGGAACACGAACACAAACACGTTAATATTTGTGCTCCTATTATTTCATTAAGTTCACCCGATGAACTGGACGTCCTGCACAGCTCCAATAATTATAAAAGAATCTGAAACTCAAATCTTGTTGTTAAATACCTTCAGATTTATTAATTCTGTTGGTTTTTAAATCGTTCCATTCCTGTTTCAGTTGTTGAACAGTTACGTCATAGTAGTCTAAATTGGCGCCTTTCTCAACTGCTGAGTGAGACAAGAGCACTGTGACAGGTTTTTCAAAGATTACACCTTGAGGTTCTATCTTAACGATGTTGCTGCAGAAAATCTCGCCTTTTCTTGGTTTAACTGGACAGTCGTCGTGTCTTATAAGCGTGCATGTGCAGACAATTGACTGTGATACTGCTCCCGTGGGGAACTGAATAAACACATTGGCCGTGGAAAAGGCAACTCCGCCTCCTTGTTCATCAATCAAGAACCTAAAAGAAAGAAACAAAACATTCGCTAAAGACCAAAAAAAAATCGAATACTTTGTACATAAATCAGTTGAACAGACAAGAAAGGAAGAAATAAATATGAAGGATTGTCGTCGCTCAGCCGGTATTCAGTCACTGAGGTAGATAGGTAGGTAGATACGTAGGTAGGCAGGTGGGTAGGTAGAGAGGTAGGAAGGTAGGTAGGTAGACAGATAGGTAGGTAGTCAGGTAGGTAGGTAGGTAGGTAGGTAGAGAGGTAGGAAGGTAGGTAGGTAGACAGATAGGCAGGTAGGTAGGTAGGTAGGTCGGTAGATAGGCAAGTAGGTAGGTAGGTAGGTAGGTAGGTAGGTAGGTAAGTAGGTAGGTAGGTAGATAGGCAGGTAGGCAGGTAGGTAGGTAGACAGCTAGGTAGGTAGGTAGGCAGGTAGGTAGACAGATAAGCAGGTAGGTAGGTAGACAGGTAGGAAGGTAGGTAGGTAGACAGATAGGTACAGTAGGTAGACAGGTAGTTAGGTAGACAGGTAGACAGGTAGACAGGTAGGAAGGTAGGAAGGTAGACAGACAGGTAGGTAGACAGCTAGGTAGGTAGGTAGGCAGGTAGGTAGAGAGGTAGGTAGGTAGGCAGGTAGGTAGGTAGGTAGGCAGGTAGGTACATAGATAAGCAGGCAGGTAGGTAGACAGCTAGGTAGGTAGGTAGGTAGGTAGGTAGGTAGAGAGGTAGGCAGGTAGGCAGAGAGGTAGGTAGGTAAGCAGGTAGGTAGGTAGGTAGGTAGGCAGGTAGGTACATAGATAAGCAGGCAGGTAGGTAGGTAGATAGGTAGGTAGGTAGGTAGGCAGGTAGGTAGATAGATAAGTAGGCAGGGAGGTAGATAGGTAGGTAGGTAGGTAGGTAGGTAGGCAGGCAGGTAGGTAGATAGATAAGCAGGTAGGTAGGTAGACAGGTAGGAAGGTAGGTAGGTAGGTAGAGAGGTAGGTAGGCAGGTAGGTAGGCAGGTAGGTAGGTAGGCAGGTAGGCAGGTAGGTAGGTAGGTAGGTAGAAAGGGAGGTAGGTAGAAAGGGAGGGAGGGAGGGAGGTAGGTAGGTAGACAGATAAGCAGGTAGGTGGGTAGACAGATAGGTATGCAGACAGGTAGGTAGGTAGGTAGATAGGCAGGTAGACAGATAAGCCGGTAGATAGGTAGACAGACAGGCAGGCATGCAGACAGGTAGGTAGGTACTTAGATAAGTAGATAAGCAGGTATGCATGTAGGCAGATGGGTAGGTAGGTGGGAGAGAATTGGTTGAATAAATTTTTAGCAATTGATCTCGTTGAATGATCGAGACACACATACACTGATGGAATATAGGTTTTATACAAACTTGATTAATTTTGGCACAGCATGCTTTTTCTGATGTTTTTCTTCGCTTTTGTCCCATTGGTCCAATTCGGTTTCGTCTATTTAAATCAAAAGAAAAAACCGATGAGCACTTAGAGTACAACTTGATAAACATTATTTCCTACAGTCCATTTTTCCCTGAAATAAGTATAACAAGTATTGCAACACAACGTATGAAATGTTTTTAAAAAATTCTAATGTTTCATTAAGAACAGTGGCTTACAAAGTTGTTTTCTTTTTCGCCAAGCTATTCACTTCTCGTTGATTCGAAAATGTTTCAGGGCCTCCAAGATGTCACGGATTACAGCGTTTAAAAAAAGGAATGGTAATTGCCAAGAACAATTTTAAATTGCCGATGCAAAGATGGAATTGTAGGAAAATAATTTGGTTTGATTTTTTAAAATGTATTTACATTAAAAAAAAAAAATGACCAAAGCGTCAGTCATTTGACTGACGCTTGAAAATTTTTCGAGGGTTGACTACCCATGCTTGGGTGTTCAGCATTGGCGAATAAGTTTTGGCCTTTTCCAATTTTTTGTTTAACGCTTTTGGTAAGTATGAATTTTCCTTGGCAATGGTGGGGGTCAAAGCAAACGCTTCATTTCTTGTTGTTTACATTATTAATTACTTAAACCATTTCATACCGGGAGATTTTTCCATTTTTGTAGACAAACAGCACACCAGTAGAAAACCTTGCTTCTTACATAGGGAAGCTAGGAACATTCTCACTCAGAATCTTGTTTACATGCAGTCAACACCAAACATACTTACTAAGTCTGCAGTTAGGTTACGAAAACAAAGGCGCTATGGCGAAACTGTTTCATCAGGGGGAGAAGTTTTACTTTCTTCTCAGTTTTAAGCAAGAGGAGCTTCGCTTAAATTTACCACTACTGTAATACTACAATTCAACGTAACTTAACAGCCCATGAATATTAATTGATGCAGGGAGCGTAAGGACAAATGGGTAGTACAAAACGTCATCTCACGGTTTACATAAAAAATGCAGTTGTCGTTATCTCTTAATAATGCAACATTTCACTGTCAATAAGACCTTTGCTTAAACAACTTTTATTTGCACAACCAGACTCTTGTCGAAAAACAACATGCTTTTGTAGAGTAGGGATAATCCCCCATGAGTTAGGAAATATTTACAACCATTTACCTAATCATTTTCCTAAAAATGACGAAATATTAGCATAATATATATTTACAAAAAAATTACAGATTGTTTACTCGCATTTCTACAAGTTCAATCTTTCGACCGGTTTTCTTCTACGTTCACTTCTTCTAGGAACTTGAACAGTAGTTTCTCTATCTGGATTACGATTATTCCGATCGTCGCCAATTCTTCCGAAACGTTCACTGCATCCTTCGTGGTTCTTTTTGTAGTATAATACCATGGGTCCACGAAATTTCCATAGATGATTGCGGTGTACTACTTTAGGCTTTGCACTTAGTTGAATTCGGTAAATAAAATCATTTAAACTTTTCAGAACTACATTGTTTTGGGCTAAGGTCTTCCTACCCATTGGCTTGACAGTTTAGGCGACAGCTTCTTTTGACAACGAGGGTTATAATACCGAGCCAGCTCTCTGGTATTCAATCTAGTTGCTGTCGAGTCCATGTCGTATTGACGTTTCATTCTGTCTGCCACGATATTTAAGTTTTTTCACGCGAAACAGTTCACTTTCTCTAAATTCGCTTGTATCTTCTGTGCAAAGTCGAAAAATTGAAAAGAAAGATTCGGGCCTTCCATACACCAAATCAACTGGTACTCGAAGTTAATGTCCTAAAATTAGATATGCTGGGATAAACTTCTTACATTCGTGTTTTGCTGTCCGATACGTCATGAGTAACAAGGGCACCTGCACGTCCCAATCCCTTTGCTGCTGCCCCACGAATAAAGCAAGTTGCTGCTTTAGCGTTCAATTGTACCGTTCTACCATACCATCGGACTCTGGGTGGCGTGGAGTTGTCCTTGTTTTCTCGATGCTCAACAATTAACACATCTCTCGCATAACAGCCGATTCAAAGTTGCGTCCCTGGTCAGAATGCAATTCCAGAGGGACGCCAAAGCGACAGACGAATTCATGGACAAACACTCTCGCGATAGTGATAGCTTCCTGGTTAGCTAAGCAGTATGGTTCCGGCCATTTTGTGTAATAATCCATGACAACTAGAAGGTACTTGTTTCCTTGGCAAGACTCAACAAAAAAACCAGTAAACTCCACTGCAACTCTTTCCATAGGACATCCGAGTAAGTACTTGCTCAATGGAGCCTTGTGTCTCCCTATCGGTCCTTTATGTGAAGCACATACATCACATATTCTGCAGTAATTCCGAACCGTTCTTCCACAACCTGGGCAGTAGAATCGCTGTCGAATTCAAGCTAACGTTTTATTAATTCCAAAATGGCCCACGGTAGGGCTGTCGTGGAGATGGTGCATTACTTTCTCTCATAGCGACTTAAAGGCAAACAGCTGCAACTTCGTGTCGAGTCCATCAGCTGTTCTCCCACCTGCGATAAAGTATCCCATCTTGCACCAGAAGACTGTCCCACTGTGCCTAATAGATTTTCGTTTCCTCACTTTCAACTGAAACGGTTGACCACGCTGGTCGTTGTTTGATCCTAGCCAAGTTTTCACGGGTTTAAGGTGTTGATCTTTCGTCTGATGATCTCGTATTTCCCGCTGAGATCCCAGAAACACATTCAATTCATCACAAAGTGAATCAGCAAGATCAACCAGGTATGTGATTTTGTATTTATGTGTTTAGTTCACCATGTCCAGTAGACATGTGTATATTTGAGATCTGTGTTGCACAAACAGGATCCCACAGAAAGATGCCGTGGTCAGCACTCTCGTGAACAATGCTCCCAATTCTCGACATTTTGAAAACCATTAACCTGTTTTGAAGTTACGAAAATGTAGTAAAATCAGTCAATGCATCACCTGGTTATTGAAATTAATTTTGTGCTTCAGTACATATTCAAGTAATTGTGACGATACCATTCACGTCCTTTAAAATTCCTGGATTCGCGCCTTGTCCCACTCAAGATTAGATGTGGTGTGCCAGAAGGCCCTATATTAGGGCCACTATTCTTTTTATTGTACATAAATGATTTTCCCTAATGTCTATCTAAAACAAAACCTAGGTTAGTTGCTGATGACACAAACCTAACAGCCTCTGGGGACTCGATAACTAGTTTTGAAGCTGGAGTGAATTCTGATTTAGAAAACCTTAGAAAATGGCCAATTGCCAATAAACTTAGTCTCAATGTCGGCGAAACTGTATTTATATTAATTGGCTCAAAACAAATGATTAAAAATATTTCAAATTTGCAACCAAATGTGGGAATTGATAACAAAAAAAATTAAACAAGTGCACGAGTGCAGAACTCTTAGAGTGACAGTCGACCAGTATCTGTCGTGGAAGAGTAACACTGAAAATATTTGCAAGAAAATAACATCAGCAATTTCTGCACTTAAACGATTAAAGGATTTTGTTGATAGGCAAACACTTCTTTCCGTTTATAATACTATTGCTCGCCCATACTTCGATTACTGCTGTGAAGTATGGGATGCGTTCAGTGAAACACAATTAAAGCGACTTCAAAAACTCCAAAATAGATCCGCTCGAATCATCATGAAAATGAGCAATGACATAGATCATTCTGTAGAATTGCAAGCATTGAGCTAGAAGACACTTAAAGCAGAAAGGAAGATAGCCAAAGCAAAAATGATGTATAAATTATTAAATAACATTGGCCCTCAATCAATCACCAACTTATTCACCTATAAAGGTGAGATGACTACTTA
Organism: Nanipora kamurai; assembly: GCA_036872915.1. Taxonomy (NCBI): domain Eukaryota; kingdom Metazoa; phylum Cnidaria; class Anthozoa; order Scleralcyonacea; family Helioporidae; genus Nanipora; species Nanipora kamurai. The sequence continues at coordinate 12,283 of JBAHVQ010140389.1, read as the reverse complement.
TAATCTTCGAAAAATTTCAAGTAGTCTTTGTTTACCGAAACCGTGTACTAATAATTTAAAAAAAGTTTTATGTACGATGGATCATTCCTTTGGAATTCTATTCCTAAGGAAATAAGAGAGCAAATCCCTTTCTTCCTTTCGAACGAAAATCGCTGCTCACATTGATAATTAAAGCAAATATATGCATCTGTAAATACATTATTATCTCGTATACTACATCTTATATCTTAATACTTAATACATTATTTTTATACCATATCTTACATTTTGTAAACAGCTTTTAAAAACTTTTCTTATTTGCTGTATACTTCTACCTCACACGCCCCTCGTGTAAATCAGCTTCAGTTGACGAGGTAAGCGTGTCTAAATAAAGTTATCTATCTATCTATCTATTCACATAATAAGGTACATAGTAGCCATTTTGCCGTAAGGAAAGAAGTTAGTTATGGAACTTGTTCATAAATTGCGGACTTCGAAAGAAAACGACGCTCTTGTTCTTTTCAATCAAAAGAACCAACCTGGAGGAAAATTTTGTCATGGTTGTCAATGAGGAAAGTGTCAGGTTTCATCCATTCTTTGATTCATTCTTTCTGAATAGTATCTAGTTGGCGTCAGAAAAGGTAATTCGAAAGTGTTTGTACCATTAGGAAACATTTTTACGCGTTCAAAGAGGAAATCGCGATATTTTTTTGCGAAGTTGTTGACAGTCAACTTAAATCTTGATATCTAGCACTAGATAGTTTTTGTTGACAAAGTAGAGCATGAAAAACGTTCCTTTTTAATGACACAGATGTTCTTTTGTTCATTATAATTGCTGAATTGTAATGGTTCTACAACACTCTTAAAGAAGGAATATTAAAAAACAATGTTGGGGGCGAATACGAATGTTTGAGAGCTCAATGCAAAGGGGTGTGCGCAGAACACTAAGATTACGGTGATATAATATAATGTGGAGTTAGCAATCTTTCATGAACTAAAAGACAAACACAAAAATGAACTTTCCTTTAGTTTGGTAAAAGACTGTAAACCCAAGCTTAAAAGCTGCAGAAGCGAATTCGGAAAACTTATGCCTTTTAAACCACTGTTCAGAATGACAACATTGCAGTAAATAAAAACGGCGACTCTAGTAAACGCAGCAAGCAGCATGTGTAAGAGACTTGCCTATTTTCCGAGTAAAATCATAAAAAAGTCATAAACTTTAATAATACTTAATAAACTTTAAAAGTCATAATGATAAAGCACAAGAGTGAAATAGTTTAATCTAACGTTTAGTAGCTTACTCCGGCAACATCCTCAGAGATAATAATTTACATGAGTTGATATTAAATAGTATAGTTACATACAGAATATTAATTAAGTGGGTAACCAATCAGCGAGAGTAGAAGATGTTGCCGAAGTAACCAACGAAACGTCAGATTAACAATATAAAATAATAGATAAATAAGCGGCGCAGACAAGTATATGTTTATCAAACCAAGTAACGAACTTTGTGACCTACTCTATATTAATTCAGAAATTGAAAAATAAAAGTAGTAACAACAAATAAACAAAGAAAACTGCGTCCTTTCGCACTGATTTTTCTTTACCTCTTTCAATATCCTTGGGATTGGAGGTAGAAATTGGTTCGCTGTTTTTAACCTTGTTAGGTGTTTCAGTGTCATCTTCTCCTTCGATGGATGAAAAAGTTGTTTGAAGGTCTGTCACCTTGCTTGACGTTTCAGACTCAGTTCCTTTGTCTATGGGTGCAGAAGTTGTTTCCCTAGTTTTACCTTCGAAAGACTTTCCAGTTTCGATTTGATCCTTCCTCGAGGGAAAAGTTATTTCGTTGGTTTGAGCTTGGAGAGGTTTCGTAGCGCCAAAAGATGTGTCTACAAACGCACAACGTCAACCACAATTTAAAAAGAAAATCAAAAGAATAGCAAAAGTCACGTTGTGATGTAAAGAAATACATTATTATTAAACTCTTTTGTAACCTTAAAATAATAGTGTTCAAAATTACCTAAAATTTGAAAACTAGATTAATATGCAACTAGATTAAAGAGGGATAATTGTACCCATTGCCGTCTTACAAAGCAAACCAATTTCGTACCGCATACAACAATAAAAGAATTCAATGTAGTGCAAAGCTAAAACACGGCGAACATTTCAATTTTAACAACGAGAATTTTTCGCGCCAATTGTTGAGTCTTGTCGTAGTCATTCGACAAGCTCACGTCATATTGAAGTAAGCTATACAATAAAACACACTATATTAGCCAAACTTTGAGCATATGACTGAAGAAGTGTATTCAATTAATGATCAGGGCCTTTCGAGGAGTTTGATTGAGAATTTGAACTTAAACTCTCCATTCTACTTATTCACTTATTGACCTCAAGTTTATCAAAACATATTTAAGCTCTAAAGTGCTCGAGAGCTTTGCTCTTTCCTATTTATAGTGCCAACAATAATTGGAGGGAGAATATTGATGTTGTCATCACATTTAGTAACTTTGAAGCCTGTTAATCGTTTCTTTTTTACATATTTCTGAGATGCGAAAAAACTGTTAGATTGTTGGGTTTTTTGCATATAAACTGACAAGTGCAGGCCTTTCTTATAAAAATTGAAGTTTTGTCTCATTAACTTTTAGTCAACGGGTAAAAATCCAACTGATACAGATCCTTTCCATGAGGCAGATTTAGGGCGAGCGAGGAGCCGCAACCCTCTCTTTTAACTAGGAACCAATTTTTATTTTTTCTTACTGTTCTAGATCGGGAGATTCAAAGTGAATCAGCAAGATCAACCTACTATGTGATTTTGTTTTTATGTGTTTAGTTCACCGTGTCCAGTTAATATGTGTATATTTGAGATCTGCGTTGCACAAACAGGATGCCACAAACAGATGCCGTGGTCAACACTCTCGTGAACAGTGCTCCCAATTCTCAACATTTTGAAAACCATTAACCTGTTTTGAAGTTACAAAAATGTACTAAAATCATTCAATGCATCACCTGGTTATTGAAACTAAAGTTTGGGCTGCAGTTAATATTCAACTAATTGTGACGATACCATTCACGTCATTTAAAATTCCTGGAATCGCCCCTTGTCCCCACAATCCCAAAGATTCACATAATAGGTTACATAGTAGCCATTTTGCCGTAACGAAAGAAGTTAGTGATGGAACTTTTCCATAAATTGCGGACTTGGCACGGAAACGAGGCTCGTGTTCTTTTCAATCAGAAGAACAAACCTCGAGGAAAGTTTTGTAATGGCCGCCAACGAGGAAAGAGACAGGTTTCATCCATTCTTTGATTCATTCTTTCTGAATAGTATCTAGTTAGCATCAGAAAAGGTAAATCGAAAGTATTTGTACCATTAGGAAACATTTTGACACGTTTAAAGAGGAAATCCCTACTATTTTTTTGCAAAGTTGTTGACAGTCAACTTAAATCTTGATATCTAGCACTCGGTAGCTTTTGTTGACAAACTACGGCATGGAAAACTTTCCTTTCTAACGACACAGATGTTCTTTTGTTCATTAGAATTGCTCAATTATAATGGTTCTACAATGCTCTTAAAGAAGGAAAGTTAAAAAACAATGTTGGGGGCGAATACGAATGTTTGAGAGCTCAATGCAAAAGGGTGTGCGCAGAACACTAAGATTATGGAGATTTTATATAATGTGGAGTTAGAAATCTTTCATGAAGTAAAAGACAAACACAAAAAATAAACTTTCGTTTAGTTTGGTAAAAGACTGTAAACCCAAGCTTAAAAGCTGCAGAAAAGAATTCGGAAAACTTATGTCTTTTAAACCACTGTTGAGAATGACAACACTGCAGTAAATAAAAACGGCGACTCTAGTAACTGCAGCAAGCAGCATGTGTAAGAGACTTGCCTATTTTCCGAGTTTGAGGAGCACGAACCACTACAGTTTAGCAATTTTAATCAACAAAACAGCTTCTGTGTTACTAAATAGAACCGTTTGCGTGGCGTGGTTTGTCAACAAAAACTACTTAGTCCTTAATGTCAAGGTTTAAGTGTACTGTCAACAACCTCTCGAAAATATCGTGATTTTCTCTTTAAAAGTGCAAAAAAGTTTCGTAGTGGTACAAATACTTTGGACTTAACTTCTCTGACATTAACTACGCTCTGCTGAAAAACAACCAAACAAAGAATGGATGAAAATCGCCACTTTCCTCGATAGCTATGAAAAAACTCTACTTGACGTTTATTGTTTTGAGTGAAAAGTACACGAGCCTCGTTTCTGTGCTAAGACAGCAATTTATGAAAAAGGTTTATGTAAGTTAAAAATGACTAAAATTAGAAGTACTCAAAAACGACCTGTTGGTAGTTTAACGACCTTAGGATAACATCAACACTGCCAAGCTGACATGGTTATAAAACTACATTCATTGGCACTTTTAGTTCTACTGTTTTCTTAAATATCTTATCAATTCCTTTGATTTTTAGTTGACTGCACATTAGATTTTTCTTACACATTAGACTTTTAGTTGACTTTACTCCTCACCTTCAACGAACTTATCGAAATACCCCTTCGTTACACCCACTAAGGTGTATTGTTTAAAAATGTGCCCAAAACATATACAGGTATTTAATTTTACACAAATAGAGTATAAAGGAGCCTTCACCACATAAATACTGAGGAAAATAGAAATTCTAAATACAAGTAGACATCCTTTCACAATTAATAATAAGTTATTTCAAACTTTTCTGTTCGTTTGGAAATAATTTCACAATAAAATCAAAATAATTACACTGGATTAAAACCTGTAAGATGAAAAAAACAAAACAATTTGTACGTTGGTAAAAGTTGATCGTCCTGTTTAAAGTAGTCTTTGGAAAGGATATAAAAATATAGGATGCTGCATCGGCAGTATATATAAAACATCGTAGAAAGGTAAAAGATTCTTCGACTGCCGATATTCTACATAAATTCGGTATAATTTTCCACACAAGGAGAAACCGTATGTCCATGTCCCAGAGAGAGCACTGGAAAACGAGCATGTGAAACTGTTCTGCGATTTCTCAATCCAAAACTATCACGCACTGAAACATAATAAGCCGGATATTGTCGTCTACGAAAAGAAGAGGAGACAATGTATCTCAGTGACCCTAAGGGGTATGCTGGTGGGACTTTCCGCTCCTTGTAGGGCCACGCATGCCCGACAGGTCGAAGGCTAGAGTCCAAAGTAAAAGTAGTCAGGCTTCGGAGAGGTGGAGTTCGTTAGTTTCGACTGACAGTCCTATCTAGAGGTGGTTTCTCAATAAAGTCACCATTGGTTGTGAAACCTTGTCACCACTGTCATCTTCATGAGTATAATGGCAACAAAAAGTTTAATACATGATGGCGCGAATAGTAATGGAACCGCAAGAGAAGGTATCTCGCCCGTCAGGTGTTCCATGGCACAGCAACGTGGACCCGCACGTCATCAAGCTACTGCAAGGAGCAGGATTAGACGAAAATGTAGGATGTTTCTGCCAATGAAGCTTGAGTATAGAAAAAAGATCCTTCGGTTATGGCTGGGAAAAGATATGTTTCCAGTTACAGAACAGAGACTGATGGACCAGACGAATCAGATTGTGAAAATGCAGTGGTTAACAGTGCTGCAGGGAAAGGACTACACGGAATGTTGAAGACACTAGGCATGGAATACTAGATTTGGAGAATGAAGCCAGGACTGATAATGATACACGGGAGTATGAGGAAAATGAACGAACTAGAGACTGATGAAATGAACGAACAATCATCGGAACCGGTGGAAGTTCAATCTATCGTTCAATAAACATGGGCTCTTTTCTACTTTCATTACTTTAATTCTGGAATCTACAACAACTTTTCAAACCTGATATCTACAATATTCTGTTATCTTATCCGTAACCTTCGTTCCCGACATGCCTCCTATAATACTCCAATATGTTAATTTGCTGTAACATGCCGCTGTAATCATACAACTGTAAACTTACTTTCACTTATTCTTTGATGATGTTGCCTTAAGCAATGAAACGCTTGATCCAATAAAGTACGTTAAAATGCCAATAATTTGCGTTTTTTGGCTTTTATTATTTATATTACATTTACAATTTCCACTTGGTTCATCTATTGCTAATATCCTAAAGCAGGCCAGAGATAATTTTATGCCACTCTGGCCCAAAAAACTTTTCAACGTAGCTTACAAAAGTACCGTTCAGGACCATGAGGTCCTTATTCATATCTTTAGAGAAACGTTGATGACGTTATCTGTTACTGAGATGGAAATAGGCATTCAGTAATAAACCACCGTCACCGCGATTCAATGGAACACGGGCGTTATTGATATGCCATGCGTCGATTGGTGGTAATAATTTTGAATATTTTCCACGCAATCGTGTGGTTGGTTTGATATGCGTGCTTTGATAAAGCAGGATTTTCCTTTTTTTAAAAGAAAAATGCCTTTTGGTGCTCTCTTAAGTTTGATCTAAACTGGCGTTTAGTCAACAGCTTTTCGCTACAGCCATGGGATCTCCCGTGTCGGCTGTCATTGCCAATGTGGTAATGGCAGATATTGAACACATAGAACTGGCCACTTCACCAGTGAAGTCTTTGTTCTAGAAACGATATGTTGATGATGTAATATCTACGATGTCTGGAAACAAAGTGGAACTTCCATCCAACCGTCGATTCAAATCACGCTAGAACGCGAAACAGACGACTGCAAGCCAAGGAAAGAGAAAAGTTCAAGAGGTATCACGATTTGAAAATGAAGTTGAAAAGAATTTGGAAAGGCAAAGTTGTGATCATTCCGATTATCATTGGCATGCTGGGAATCGAGAACAGGACCTTCAAAAAGTATTTGGCACAACTGGAGATGAATTTGAACCTTTCATAAATTTCAAAAAGCTTGCTTGCTTCGAATTGCCCGGACTTTATGGAAGGTGCTTGATACTTATAGGCCTGGAAGAGATCTTCATATTAAGCTAAAACCGTAAAGCTATACTAACAGAAAGCAAACAGATAGGGCAATAATAATAATAATAACAGTAGCATTATTTAAGCTGTAAAAATCCTTTCAGCTATATAAAATCTGGTATACAAGTTTCCGCATACCAAAACATTGACTGCCTTACATTACTCTTTACTTACATTACTGTGTACTCATCACGTTTCTTGTCTAGGATAGAACTCCGTAATGGACCTCTTGCATTATAGTTAAAACGCAATGCACTATACTAATTGGGTATAAATTTACTTCCAAACAAAATGGCTGCCAAAAGACGGGCATTTTTGGAACGAAATAAAATTGACCGATTTTATCGACATTTATTCCACAAAATAAAAAAAATTCGAATGTTGAAAAAATCGAATTGAATCTGGGGGATCTTAATTATATTCTTTTGCCAGGCCTTGGAAATTGCTGGAGTAAATGTCGAGAAAATCACTCGAAGGTGAGCGAATCGGAGGGCATACTGCCAAAGACATTCACAGCAAAGGACTTTTCGCGTATTGAGTGTCGATCATTGAAAGATTTTGCTCTGTGGATGTTAACTGGTAGCCATTCGATCTAGATCTTGTTATTTATGTAGTTTCAAATGCCTTTCAAGTTGTTTTTTTTCACTCGTGAAAACCCAGAAATCTGTCAGGAACTCAGTCACTTGTTCGGTAAACAATACCAAAGAAGTAGATGTCTTCTTTGGTTTTTCATGCGAAAATAAACTTCTTTTATGAAGAGAAACTCGGGTAATTTACAAAAGCTACAACTGAAGAGAACTTTCTCCCGGTTTTCTTGCATTTATTTTGCTCTTTGTCATGTTTACGCCAGTTTGTTCGGATATCCTCCAGACTGTTAGGCTCTTGAAATATTTTAGGTTGTAATTTATAATATAATATATATAATAGTTTAAGTGAAATTGATATAATTTGCTTGTGAATATTATTGTAAGTCGAATTCAAGTATCTTCTAACACAAATTTTCTACAGAATTCAAATAGTCCTATTAATAATAATATAACTCCATATAAAATATTTCTGAATGAGCACATTCAATTTTTGATGATGAAGGATGGTGTGCCTAAAGGACAATTGAATATATTGTAAATATTAAATTGTATAATTTGTATTGTAAGTATGAAATTGTAAATATTAAATTATTTAATTATACTAAATAGTGTACATACTCTATTATGAGTATAGGACATCAACCATGCATTATAAATAGGCAGACAAACCATAACAGACTGTTGGGAACCAATGGATAACCCACTTAAATTGCATCCACAGTTTACCTTTGAGCCACTACATGTACCAAAGCACCTACGTAGCCAGCCAAAAGCCTATTAGAGTCTTGTAAGTATGTGTAGGCATATAAAACAAGGATGACAGCTTTTAAAAAGCAAATATGGCAGGCAAGTTCAAGTTAAACCAAATGTGAAGAAGAGTAGTGACCAACAAGTTTTTTTTAAACAAGAGATGCTTACATGAATAAGAGTTATAGTGTTTACGTCCACCGACATCAGGCACCAGTAGAAGTGATTTACAAGTAGCTGCATTGGCAAACCTGGTGAAGGAGGTTGCTGTAAACATGTTGGAGCTTTGTTAATTCAAATTAAAGACTACATGCAGTAAGAATTAACAGAATTCCCTGATGATGCACCAAACATTTGCCACACCACCAGATAATGGGCTAATTTTATACGACGATGCTACTTTTAAGAAGGGACCATATAAGGAATCAATTGGCAAAAGATCAATAATAAAATATCAATAACAATATTCTATATATGGAATCAACAAAAGTTTATAATTTGAAATAATATTACTAGAAGTTGAACATGTTAACAAATTCCACTTTACGTATTTTGCACATATAGCTTGCATAAACGACATTTCCAGATGCCTGATGTTGGTGGATATAAACTGTACCACTGTTCCTTTTCATCAAAACATTGACACATCCCTTGGTTAAATAAAGTTTGAAATAGTGCTTTTTACACATAGGGTTTAACTTTGACCAGTCTGAAATATTTGTTTTTTATAAAGCTGGTATCAGAGTTTCATATGACTGTAGGATATGTACATGTATTTGCCTCTGTACATAAGTACTTTCGCCACATCCTCATAAAAGATGAAAGCAATTTAAGCCTCTTGACCACTGGATCACTACTTGTTGTAGTTTGTCTCCTTCTCTTGAAGCGCACAGTTGGTACCCTATATTAAAAGCAGAATTTTTAATGCCATTTACTATACTTAAATAATTTAATATTTACAATACATGTACATACAATTTAATACTTGCAATGTATACAGCTACCTACAGTACATCATCATACGTTTTCACTGACTTTCTTTGTGAAGTTATATTGATCATGATAAAACTGTCTGCACTGAGCAAAACTCAAGTTTATTTATAATGCTGGATTTCAAGAGCCCAGCTATTTAGGGAATATCCGTATCAACTTGCAAGAATGCGTATCAAAAATGCAAGAAAATGAAGCGAAAGTTCTCCTCAATTGCTGCTTTTATAAAATACCTGATTTTCTCTTCATAACAGAAGTTTCATTTTGCGTCAAAAAGCAAAGAAGACATGTAATTCCTCGGTAATGTTTGCCGAACAAGTGACTGACTGCCTGACAGATACATGAGTTTTCACGAGTGAAAAAACTACCTTGAAAGGCGTGAAAGTACGTCAAGTACAAGATCGACTGGCTACCAGTTACCATCTAAATAGCAAAATCATTTAATGATCGATAGTTAATACGCGTACTTACCCGATGTTTTGAAAGGTCATTCTCCATGAATATTTTTCTTCGCATCGTGTCAACTGTTCGCTCGCCTTCGAGTGATTTACTGGACATTTACTCCAACGATCTCCATGGCCTCCCCAAAGAATCTAATTAAGATCCTCCCGATTCTGTTGGAACAACTAAATATTTATTTCGTGGAATAAGTGTTGATAAATCGGTCAATTTTGCTTCCAACTAAAAATGCTCGCCTCATGGCGGTCATTTCATCTGGAAGTGAATTATATTTCGAACACAGAAGCTCGATATAACAATGCTTTACTCTATATATCTGAGCAACCTCAATCTACAGAGCGTAGAGTGTAGGTGTTTTGCAAGCTTGGATATAAACAACGAAAGGCTCGTGCTTCAAGCTTTGTGAAAACTCAGAAAAGTTGTGAGCTCCCCAACGGGAATCGAACTAACGTCTCCCGATTGCCGGTACGGTTGTCTTACCACTAGACCATGAGGGCTCGACTATCGGGAGACGCGGGTTCGATTCCCGTTGGGGAGCTCACAACTTTTCTGAGTTTTCACAAAGCTTGAAGAACGAATGCTTTAGTCCCCATCAAAACGCAGTACACAGCCGATGAAGGACTAACTACTAGAATAAAACGTCATAACCTAGTAACCTAGCTAAACAGATTCAGTTCTTCATCAGCTCTCCGTACACGCCTAGGTTTTTTTCTTTGGACTTCTGCACTTTTTCTTCAAGACTTCTACCTTATAGCATCTGCTACAGAGAACGTTTGGAACGGGGTACAGCTGGACGCAATACTAGCTCCACGAGATGCTTCGCAAGAAAAAAACTCCGGTGGTCCACCCACCGAGTAAAAAACTACCAGTGGACTGCTCGGCGGTTGAGGGAAAAAACGAAAACATAGATCTTTTAAACAGGCCAAACACACCAACGCCTAAAAAAAGAAACTTAGCAAGTTCTCTCGACGTTTTCCTTTATTAAGTGATGGGTCTATTTCTTCACCTACCACAAGTTCTTGCCATTCTAAGCTTTTGGATACTTCGAGCAAAGATGGTTTGTTGTTCAATCCTGACGTCTCCGATGAAACGGCCATCTCGGTTTCTCAACCGACTATCGATTTTGTGGCAGAGGCCGCTTTCAAGCGCCTATCAAAATCTGAGAGGAAGAATTTGTTGAAAGACTCGCCAGTGACTTTTCACGCCGATTTACGACAAAGAAAGTCGATTCCTTCGTGAAAAAGTACCTCAAATAGAAAGGCATAACTTTCAATCCTACCATGGACCGTCGCCAACTAAACCTGGCTGGCCGTATGTTAGATGCGTTAGGGCCTTATTCCCAGCCGTGGGAAACAGCCCTTACGGCTGATACTAAATGTACAGGCTTAGATCCTGCTCCTACCGTTCATTTAGTTCACCGTGCAAGAGCCTTGATCGGAAATGCTTCTTATTGTGCACTCTTTGATCGCCGAAAGGGCTTGGTAACTAAGGTTTCGCCTGATTGTATGGATCTTATCGATGATCCAGAGTTATTCACCTCTGGTTCTTCCGATTTCTTCGGAAAAAGATTCAAAAAAGCCTTTCTTAAAGAGCTGAAACTGTCGAGGAGATGGATAGTCTGGCGAGCGGGAGTAACCAGGGCAACGTTTGTAAATACAAGCCTTTTTGTCAGCAGCTCAGGAATAAAAGCCCGGGCTTCACTACCCGGCCATGGGGAGTTCAACGAGATTGGAATCGCTTCAGGAGCCAAAGCCACTTTCGCGGAGGTTTTTTCAACCGCAAAGGAAAACCAAGCATACCCCCGAACCAGGGAAACCAAACTGACACATCAAAATGTTCACTTTCTAGTTTCCAGTCGTTTAAAAATCCTTTCTTAGTCACTCACAAATACAACTACCATGGCAAGCCATACACTTTCTGTCAAATTGGCGTCAAATAACACTCGGTCCAGAAATCTTGAACACAACACGGGGTTATCAACTCGAGATCACTTCTCCCAAACAACAAAACAAAACAAGACAACCTCTTCTTCTCTTACAAACGGACTCAGATAAAATAGACACAGAAATTGCCGCCCTTCGGGAGAAAGGGGCCCAGACAGTTCTACAGCCAGTTTCGGACCAGTTTGTAAGCACTCTGTACCTTGTCCCGAAAGGAGGCCGAAGTTCCCGACCAGTCATCAACCTGAAAGATCTAGATGCATTTCTGCCATGCATTCATTTCAAAATGGAGCGGATTCATCTCTTACGATATTTGCTGCAGTCTCATGACTGGCTGGGCAAAATCGATCTGAAGGATGCGTACTTCGTGATACCTCTCTGGAAGGATCACAGGAAGTACCTTCGGTTTATATACTATGTATAGTTTGTGGAAAACCACGTTTTATTTTAATGCTAAGCTTTCGATCTGCTGACTCAAGACTTCATCAGAGCAATTGAGTGAAGAATTAACCGAACAGAGTCGTCCATGCGCTCTTCAGTGCCTGTCCTTCTTGGCAAATCGTTGGATTTCTTGCTATTTCTATGGATTCTCTCATTCTACGGCTGAAGTAATGAC
>JBAHVQ010139845.1:0-23878 GCA_036872915.1 Nanipora kamurai | reverse complement strand
GAAACGTCAGTCACTTCTACCAAAAGTCTTTCTCAAGACTACACTAACCTGGACGATCAACTTCCACTAACATGTCAACAAAATTCATAGTAATAAATGGTATGCGAGGCATACTTACCAACTGGATGGCTTCCTCTATAATGAAAAATACAAAGAATATTAGCTTAAAGTTGATAGTTTAAACCCAAGAGCGGTATCATTTTATGTATGTTGAAGTTGACGATCTTACATTAGTTATGGTAGTCTTGACTCATAAATAACTATAACGTAATGGTGACTGATATTTCGACTGCCTACTTGGCGGTCCTTTAGAGTCAAGGAAAGAACGTTCGTCAGGTTTGTTGTCCGGTTGTGACGTTATAGCCGGCTGGGGTTTATGAAAAATAGTGTATTTTTGTTGATGTGTTGTCGATGTTATTACGCGGGGGATAATGTGTTTTTGAGCCTTTCCAAATTATTCGGCGACAAGGGCCCTTAGCTACGGCCCTGTGATATGATAGAGGAACACCTTCTACAGGTTCTTCGCATCTCACCTCTCCCTTGAGACATTTCAAATTCCGTAATTTCATATGTAAAGGAGACAACCGATGACGTCATTTTGGTAACAAAGCAGTTTGACGACATAAAAAAGTAACTTATATCTGCAATATTATTCAACAAAATCACTTAAAACTCTATACAACAGTTTAATTCACGAAGAATGAACATCTATCCATTGAAATGTTGTTGTCATTGCAACATCTTCGTTTCTAAATTTCTCGCGACTCTAAAATTTAATTCTTTGTTTCTTAATAAAGGGTCTACGTCTATTAAGCTGGCGGCATACTACTAGGCTTCCATGTTTGGGAAACATCGTGTAGATGTGCTTGCTCTCATATTCCCTGTGAATCATCCCTTCAGCTTGTAAATAACAGCTGATGAGTGATTCCAAGATGTTAGAACAGTAAATGGATGCTTAAATTACAAGAATTTCGTTTAAATTACCTGAAATGTCTAATTAACTCGTTGGATGGAAAAAAAATGCTTGCGGCATTTTATTAATTATGAGTAGTATTATTAACAAATCATGTAAGATGAATAAATTTCATTCAACTCTAGCTCTAGCTGAACGTTTGCTTTTTTTAATTGTTTGCTGCAGTTTAATTTTGGTCTTATTTTTCTCGCTCTTCCTACAACCCCACTTGTATTGCAATATTCTCATATGGAGAGTTTACGGAAGATGCAAAATTCTACAATAGTAGACCAAACCGCACATCCTTAAGTATAGACGTTTTTTTTCTTTCTAGTAAGCGATTACAAATATTTTTTCCTTCAATCAAATCTTTTTGCTAAATACAGCCCAAAGCAGTATGTGTTTTAGGTGCAAGCATATGTGGAAATGCTCATTATCACCCCTTGTGTGGAGCCAGGACAACGCGAAGAATACTGTAAGGATTATAATGTTTCTTTTGTTTTGGTAGAGAAATCTTATTCCAAAGCTGCGTCGTCCTTAACCCTTCACCGAGCACTATTGCCATCTGGCAACATTCTAATTTTACTCTGGCAAACTCCAGACAATGTTATTCGTCAAGGACGGACCTCCTGGAAAACTGTCATGCACCGAATGAACCTAGACCGCATCATGTGTTCGCAAACTCTTTGATATAGAGCTAAAGCAAACACAACAGTTACGTCTACGAAGATGCAGGGGCTGACCTAGTTCGTTAAATAGAGTGGCTAGCCACCCACCATTTGCTCTATAAATATATAACTATATAAAACTTATATTTTTAGTATATAAAAGTAAAATTTAGGTAAACTGTGATATAAAATCTTTGGGTATCGCGAGGCTTGAAAAAAGCATAACAAAAATCTCACAATATACCAGGAATACAAACATGGAAAACTATTTCATAATTCCTTTATAAAATATTAAGCAAATATAAAAAGAGCGGGAATTTCCATGTCTTATATTTATACAAACACAGCTACGGACCAACCAGAACTCCAGATGACTAGAGGACGTTCGTCAAGGTCGTTACCTCAGAAAAACGATTTCTGAGCCCTAGACGGGAATCGAACCCGCAAACTTCTGATGACCGGTGAGACGCTCTAACCATTAAGCTACCACGACTCAGATGGTGAGCTGGAGTGCAATTTGGCGTTTTATGTACTGCCTAAGCAGAAGTCACGATATGATAATAATGGTGGAAATACATAATGCTGAACAGAAAGTTTGTTCATGTGGGAGCTTGGTAAATATCAGACGACTAGAGGACGTTCATCAAGCTCGTTCTCTCAGTAAAACGATTTCGGTTCAGCATTAAGTATTTCCATCATTATTTTCATATCGTGACTTCCGCTTAGACAGTACATATGACGAACCTGCACCCTAACTCACCATCTGAGTCGTGGTAGCTCAATGGTTAGAGCGTCTCACCGGTCATCAGAAGGCTGCGGGTTCAATTCCCGTCTGGGGCTCAGAAATCGTTTTTCTGAGAGAACGAGCTTGACGAACGTCCTCTAGTCGTCTGATAGTTACCAAGCTCCTACATGAACAAACTTTCTGTTCAGCATTAAGTAAATCAGAACTCGCGTAAGAAGCAACATATTTTATAAAACAATATAAAAGTAAAATTCTTGTATCCTGTCTTTTTATTTTTGTCATAAAAAGTGGTAAAATTTTGGTGTTTCTAAAAGCTATTTTATGCTTTGAGAATCGGTATTTTTTATACGATCTTTAATGCTTAGCTCCCTCATGAAAAAATATTGGATCAACGCACGCAACGTCCTTCATACAACAGTCAGAATTTTGATCAAGATAAAGAAAATGAATAATCCTTAGTCCCAGGAGGAATCTCAGCACCGTTCTCGTTTTGCATCCAATGGAACATTTTCCCGCGTTCTGGACGACGTTAGACCGTGTATAGTTAAAGCTGTTCGTTGAGTTTCATATTCACTCAGTCAAGAAAATTTGTTCAAAACCGTTGAAGTTTCTTTTGTTTGTTTTTTCTTTTGAAAACCAATGGTTTGAGAATTCTAACCTGTTTTCTCGTTGGCTACCGCAGATCATGGTTTGCAACTCCAAATATCATTAGGCTGAAACCAAAATGGAATTCACAATTTTCGCAAAATGTCACTGTATCAAACTAGAACTCAGGCTGAGAGAACCCCTCAGAGAATCAATCTTCCTTAGGTTATCAACAAAAAGGAAATCGGCGTCTAGTAGCTTATTTCAGCTGCTTTTTCTTTGCCATGGATAATGAGCTCGCGCATAAATACACCGCAAGCTATTACATCAAACCTAATTTTAGTCAACGTAAAAAACAGTGAACAGGCATACTGTTCACAATAAACATAGGCGTATGAAGTTCTTTAAAATTAGAGGGGATGGCATTAATCATAGGGTATGAAATGCCATAATGATAGGACAAGACGAGGAAAACGACTCCGACCGGAAGTTAAAAAATATCAGTCAATAAGAGGGTGTAGTAATGCTCAAAATTTGTGATTAAAATTATTTACAGAGCCAAACAGAATTACAGTTGTTGGATTTTTACCATGTGTCTGTTATTTAAGAAGGACTTTGTTATTGAGATTAAAACTGTTGCAACCTATTGCATCTTTTTTAGAATAATCCTCAGGGTAATATGAAACGATAAATTCACGATAAATTCCCGATAAACGATAAATTCTCGCTCGAGTCAACTTTTTGAGTTGACTTCAGCAGTGTAGGTTTAATGTGAATCTATTGCATCTTTCTGCACACAAAATCAATGTGAAATGAATATACCTTAAATTTTAAACTTAAATGTATATCTCTGCCAAAAAGGAGGGGCAAATGTATATGTTTGCAGGTATATATACATAAAAATTCATATGCTTGCAATTGTCTTTCTTGTCCCCTGTGCTTTCTACGGCTAGGATCGATAAATATGTCCTTCCATGGTGGTGATATTTTGAAATATAACTGTAAAATAATAAATAGACGTAAAAATAACATGTGACCTGCGTACACAAATTACTGCTGCGTTTCAGGAATACGATCAAAATATTGGAATGGCTAAAGGCAAGTTTTATTCACTTCAATCTTTTGAGATATGTAACGTGTTGTTGGTTTTGTCTTTGGGGGGCCTGATCAGCATAAAATTTATAACTTAAGACTGGCCCGTTTAAAAATTATTTGTTCGTTTTTTAAAACTTTACAAGTTTTAGAGTGCAATACGAGCGTTCGAAGCTCTTATCATCTAGTGACAAGTTCTACCTTAAGTCATAATTTACTCGACATAAACCGAAACATAAATATTTTTATACAAGTCAAATAAGTATTTCAAAGTGTTTCAATTTTCTTAAAATGTGCTAATGTCAGAGCCTTCATCAGCAATCCAGATATCAGGATGCGTCACGGGTAAAATCACATTACTTATATAAAATCGTAAATATGGGCCTAAATTTTATTAATGCTATATACTGCTTTGAACACATATGACTAATACAGGGCAACCACAATATTACCACAATCAGCAATTCATTTTATTGAAATATTGCAAAAGTGAGATAAAATTTTGTCCCGTGAAAAGTGGGAAATAATAAAATAGGTTGGAATAGCGTCAGTCTGTTATTCACATTTACTTGGACAACGCCGAATATGTGCAATACGCGAATTTAGGAAAGACATTGCCGTCAATAAAGTAAGATTATGTTTCATGGAGCGTTTAAGGCATTCTCTAGAAGAAACCTTTCACATCTTTAGCAGCATTAGGTGTAGAAACCTTATTGAGACAAGTGTAGTCAATCAGCTTAAGGCATTTTTTTATCAGAGGACCTGATTTAAGTACCCAAAATGTCGAAACTGTTCAAGCTTAGTTGTTGAGAACATACTGTTTGCAGTGGCGTTACGGGACCTGTGGGGGCCCTTAGGAGATTTTCGTTTGGGGGCCCTCCCGTTAAGACGAAACCCTCCCTTAGTTTAGACATACATTTTAAAGCTTCATAGCTGGAAACTGAAGGTTGAAAGTGGCCCAAACTTTTTTACATTTCCCCTAAATAAACATTCACAATTAGCATGAAGTTAATATCATTGCCATATTTACTACAATACAGTTATGCTAATGAGATGACGTATTTCAGTGGGGGCCCCTTTGAGGTCGGGGGCCCTTAGGATTCGCTCTATCCCAGACATTAGTCTTTTGCGCCAGTGACTGTTTGTACTTGCATTGTTGTCCACAAATCACCCCTTTCTTCCAAACAGATCAGTTACTGGATTAAGACATTCCATGAGAAGAAGTTAAGGGACCGTTCTGATGGATCCCCAAATTCTAGCACATTGTATGGCGTCAGCATTAGAAAGAAGACAAGATAGACAAGCCTACTGGTTACAGAGAACCGTTAAAATATTTATTTCTTAAGGGGAAAAAACGAGCTTGTTAAGCAGATTATGGCAGTCAGGGTATTTTTCTGTTATGTTTACATCAAAGATATTGATGTTTGGAATGACCGCGTAAAAGTTTCATATTACCCCGAGGATGAGGAGGATTACTCTTCCTCAGAGAAGGATTGATCAGGGTGAGAAGGATTACCCTTCACTCGTTTCATATTACCCTGAGGATGATTCTGAAACAGTGTAAGTACATTTTGGGAAAAGGAGACAGGTCTTTACTTTCTACCAAGCCTGAGATGGAGTAGATAACCAAAAGGGTTGGGAAACTGCCGAAACGTAGGTGTAGAAACTGACGTTTCGAGCGAAGGCCACGGCTTCGTAGGAGTGAAACGTAAAATGCAAAAAAGTAGGCGACATTTTTATAATGAGAAAAAATCATGTGATAAAAAGATGACCAATAAGATTGAAAAATCAGTAACAAACTAATTAATGAGATCTAAATGATGGGTAGCCATTTGCTATTTTAAAACGTCAGTCGGTTAACTGAAAAGTGGAGGATCCAGCAGAGGCCCCAAGAGAATGGTAAGACGCAAAGAGTTAAAATAAAAGAAAATCCAAGGGAATAAGGGATACAAGCCAATGCTTTTTATTCGCCCATGCTAGAAAAGAACATTAACTTGTGAAGAGGAAAATGCTATTATCAAAAATAATAAATGAAAAATTCTAACTATAAAGAAATAAGGAATAAAAGCCAATGTATTTATCCGCCCATCCCAGACAAATGATTACATGTGAAGGGATAAACTACACAAACTAAAATAAAATAAATGGAAGAGAAACGTTCATTGATTCCATGAAGACAAATGGTTCCAAGTTTGAAAATGAGATGTCTTTCTTGTCTCTCGCGGCTATCGTTTCTCCCGGAAATTTGTGAGATGGCACAGGTTTTCATATTAGTAAACGAATGGTTAGTGCTATTAAAATGCCGTGAAACGGGTTTGTCAACATCATTGTTCTTTACGGAGCGAAGATGTTCAGTAAATCTATCCGAGAGACGTCGACCAGTTTCGCCGATGTAAGGTTTGCAACATTTACCACAGGATATGCACTAAATGATGTTGGAAGAGGTGCCTGTGAAATGATGACGTTTCACTCCGACATTGGTACTTCACTTAAAACGTCAGTCTCTCCAGCTACACCTAGGTTCCGACAGTTTCCCAAACCTTTTGGTTATCTGCCGTTCAATACTGCCGACGTAGCTCTCGACTTTATATCATTGCTTAGATGGGGTATATTGGTGCCTAATTCTCTAATGTAAAGGTCAGGGGCGCCGGAGCCACTGGGGCAGCGCGGGGGCAGCGCGAGGGCAACTGGTTGCCACTTTTTGTGACAAAAAAGAATTAACGGCATTACCTAATAAGTTATTATTAGAACAGAAACTGCAAATCGACACTTCAATCCCCTAAATGCACTTTAAAAACACAATAACATCGTAGTATCGTACGGTGTTATTGTATTCAGAATCTTACATGAAGTCCCGATGCAGTATCAAAGGTACCGCTGACATTGTTCGAGTGCCCTTTTTAAGATTCTGCCCCCGCCGCTTTTCAGTCCTTCCGGCGCCCCTGGCAAAGGTTGAAATGATGTAAGCAGTATTAAATTTTGGCATTCAATATAACTACTCTGTAGGTTTACTACAGCGATCAAAAATCGTCCAATGATATATAAACAAACAGAAGATTGTATTGTGTGGGAAAATGAATTTTACAAAAGGCTTTAATTCTCATATAGTTTACAAACTATATTTAAAATAACCATGTTGAACTACGACTCTTGGAATAAAATTAGAACCCAGATGATGCTGTAAGACGTGACTTTGATCTAAAAGGCTCTTTTTCTTTCGATATTTTTTTCGCAATTACTTCAACTGATATTTTTGTTCATATACAAATGGCTCGTATTACTCATACCTCGACTGTTCCTATTGAGCAATTCTGAGAACACCAGGTTTGGTGCATAAAACATTTAAGACAATTCCAAGGTTGAGTGGACTGGTGGTCAGCAGAATAATTAATAACGGCCGCCAAGGACTATATTTGACTCTCATCAATTTTTGTAGCGAGATGTTGTCATAATGTGAAATTTGCGGCAGGGCCGGCGCAAGCTCTTGAAAACTGAAGCGGTCTATTGCCCAATAGAAACGTTGTAGTATGTGTTCAAAACAGCAAATGTCACTAGCGGGTCGGGGCCTACCTCCACTTATGACATTTGAATTTTACTTGCTCGAGAAGTGCATTTCAGGGGATATCAGGTAAGATGTTATTTTGAAGAGGTTATGTTGGGCCTAAGAAAATTTAAAAATATATTTGGTGGAGTTTTACTTGAAGTATTCATTTTGATGACTATATGAATGAATAAATGAATATGATCAAATGAATATATAGGTAAATATCTTCTAGTCAGTATCTTTAGTACTGTTGAATAGAAACAAGCAATGCCAAAAATGCGGGACAGAATTATAACTCTTTTATTTTCTTCTATCTTTCTTCGCTTCTCTTCTATCGTTCATTCTCGAGGCACGCGGGATACCCGAATCACTGACACAGTAAAACTCCAGATGCGGGAGAAGAAAGCTAGTTATAAGACAAATTTGAGTGTTCTGCGCATTCAAAAAACCTTTGGGAAAGGTTACCGATTGAACAGGGCTTAGAGTGGCCCTTCAAAAAAAAACTGCTGACTAAAAAGTTGAGCGGCCGACGCCACCTATAGCCGCCTCGTCTCCGCCGGCTTTGTGCTGTTAGCGCAAAAAGTGCTCCATTATTAAATTTTTCTCATATCTGTCTAGACTCAAAAATATGTGATAAAAATCAAGAGAGAAATGGTCATGGATAAAAGAATTTTTAACAATCATATGCGATTTTGTTTCATTGTAGTCGTTCTCATTTTCCACAAGAATTGAAACTTGACCTGGGGTTTTCACCACTAGATTTATATCTGCAAAAATCATGGTACTTATCACTTAGCGCTACATTCATACGACTATCATCACAGTTGTCGTGACTTCTTTTACTTCTGCAATTTTCAGTTCCAAAGCCAATGACCAGCCACAAACGAAGGTCATAGGACAACAATTACAATCTGCGAGGCTTTTGCTTTTGTTTCGCCTCGGTTCACAAACCTTTTCCTTTATTTGTCAGTGCCACTGGCAGCCACACTCTCTTGCTTATGTTATTTCCGGGGTATCTATCTTTAACAGCCTTGGATCTAGCCTAGCATAAACGCGTGGCTTCGATAGCACAAAACGCAACTTAATATTGCCATAGATTAAAAAAATCTTTGTTTTTATTCCGCATATTTTACAAAGAAGGTACTGTATGATAGGTAGAATGGACAAAGTGTTGCAAAAAAACAAAAACACTTTTGGCACGACATATTGGGGTAAATGACCGTCGCTATAAGCTCAAACACACAAGAAACCACGTAACACTTGACCCCACTTCCTGCCAGTAATCCCGCAATAAACTAAAGCTGCAACATTCAGAATGAAAAACGCAGCGTTCTTGAATTCACTTTAATTCGTTTGTTGTACACTTTTTCCATGCTTCAAACCTTAACAAGAGGATAGACTAACTATTCGATATGGTGAACACTGTTAAAAGGTAGCCTCAACTGTCAGTACCAACACCATCTGATCCGACAGTATCAAAATAATGGTCAAGTCCAGCTAAACCTGGGCATGTGCATTAATAAAGATGGAAAATGCCTCATACACATATGCCTTGGTTTTCCTCGCATTTTAAATTTAATTTCAAGAGTTTTGAAGTACACGAAAGAGTTCCAGGCTGCATTTTCCACTGTTTTGTTATTTTCAAGTACCGTGTAGAATTTGTAAGCTAGAAATTCGAAACCCCAATCAAGCCGTAAGCACATTTCATCTCGGACGCTAGTTGGTTATGTACTTGTTAAGTTTACCAGTCGTGACTTGTGTATGATTGTTTTCGTTAGTTTACTTGAGAAGAGTCGAAGCTTCCTTAAGCACTTTCGAGCATACTCAAGATGCGTTTCGTCGCGATATTCGCTCTGTCGATCTTACAGTTGATACAAATAGGGGTCAAGAAGGATTTATTTATCTTCTTGTCAAGATCTGGATTTATCACATTGACACCACGTTAAAATTTGCGACCATATTCACAACAAACTGAATCGAATATTCTTTTGTAAAAACTCTAAATCAAGGGCTTATTACATGGCAAATTTACGCCGAGGTTGAAATGTCAGTCTGGTTTGTAGACTGAGCTGAAATGTCAGCCCGAGTTCACGAGGTGCTCCCTTTAATTTTAGCCTTACGAAAGTAGTCCTACGAAAATTTCAGCCTTTCAGATATTTTGAAATTTCAGCTAGGATAGCTGAACTGAAGTTCCTTAGAATTACAAAGCCATTAATGAAATTTCAGACATAACATTGCCAAATCATTGTTTGTTTTAACATAACGCGCTCTCCCTTTGACCCTTCGTATTTTATATGCTACTCCCAAAACAACATATTTGCCTTTCGAGGAAACGAACGCCTTGCCAGTGATGTATAGAACTCAGGAGGAGAGGTGGGAGGAACCAAATGAATGATCGAGTTATTAGTATATATGATTTGAAGGAAATGTTGGTGATGGATTTGGTGATGATACGTCAGACTCGATATAAGTCTATTTCAAAATGTGATTAATAAATAAGATCAAAGTTTCATTTTGTTGTAATATTGAACTCTTAAGAAAAGGAAATGGAAGAGAGTGCCTGGTTGTTTAACCTATGTATCATGACTGCTTAATATTGTCATCCAAGACCTATTTAATTGCACCCAATTGTTTTAAAATTGAAAATATGAGATAGCGTACCAAAGATACCAAACAATTTGTTAAGCATTATCGATGTGATATCGAGGAAAAGACGCTAGATCCCACTTTTCTTTAGCTACATTCAAAATATTTGGGTTTTATAAAGTTCACATCGTAAAATATGGCTTACCCTGTGCGAATATATCCAGGAGAACGACTGATGATAAGAAAAACAGACGGAACAGCACCGCCATCCTTGCCATTTTCACAACTGATGAATCGTTAAGAGGAGAACAATGCAAAACAAATCGCACTAAATGCCACCTGGAAATAGATGAAGCAACAAGGCAGAGTCGGTGGCGAGATATCCGTTTTACACCTGATGCTGATCCAAATGAATCGCAGGATATCCCTAATTACAACACTGCAGCTTTGTTTTCTATCAAGAAATATGATACTAGACATTCTTTGGGGCGCAATCAAGATTTTGATGCAACTTTACCTGGAGTCATAACAAAAGCAGAGATAAGCGATTATATGGCAGCAGTACACCAATTAAGATTCTACACAAAAAATATTTTCAACAGATGTCATCGACGATGATAAAAATTTTAAGATATAAACCAACTCTTGGAATTTTAATTAATGGAATAAGGCTGGGTATTATTGTAATTGATAGCTAAGGTTTGAAAATTGAAATCGGTCAGCTAAAATCTTCTTTAGAGTTAAAACGTATGGGAAAATTTATAAAATGGTTTTGATCGTTTAACTATCTTCATGGCAACGTTTCTTAAGTGTTTCCCAGCCTTGGTGGGTGGTGGCTTTAGCTTTAATCAACATCAAATTTAGTCGAGTTAATTGCGGGCAGGTCAAGCGGTTAGATTTGAATCTACTTGTGTTTATGGTAGGGTTTGAATCGCCTGAGTAAATCCATGAATGTCACCGGCCTTAAAATGACGGGCAAGGGCATACATCGCCCGTCATGTGCTTTAAACCAGAAAGTATTCTATTCAAAATATTGAATGCAGATCAGAAACATTTCGCGCAAGCCAGTAAATGACGTTTTTTGAAACCAGCAATTTCGGAGCTTATATATGTTTCAGATACATATAATGAGTACCCAGATTCCGACCTATACATGTTCGGTGATACCCTAACATTACGGTATCTCTATAAAATGATTAATTCTATTCGGGCACAGCTGAGTACGATCACTATGATGTAAACTTTCGTAATTTTCACCGACTTCCTGTTCGAATTATGACTCCCAAAAACGCCCAAATTTTTTTGCCACTTCGGTTTATCGTAAACCGATGTTCACCGGTCTGTTTACCGATGTTGAAAGTTTTCTACCCGAGATTTACAATAAAGGTCTTATTTACACACTATCATTTCGTAATTTCAACTTATGTTCTTCGTATATAATATCTTTCAAGACGAAATTACAAAATTCAAAGCCTTATTACTGCGAAATGGATATCCCGAGCATTTTCTGGGTCATTGTATTCAGACTTTTTTCGATAAAATGTTTCAACCTCACATCAAACCTCTAACCGCACCTAAATTACAACTCTCCATCGTTCTACCTTTTACCGGAAATCATGCCACAGATTTTCATCTGCATATCCACACGTAAAGCTTCAGGTTATTTTTCGACCTGCTTGCAGACTTTCAAATTTCTTTCGTTTTAAGGACCATATTCCTACGTGTTTAAGACCCTATCTCGCAAAGATCATATCTAATAAATTTACGTGCCAACGCTGCCACGCGCAGTATAAAGGCGAAACCTGCCGATCTTTACATACTAGGATTTGCGAACATATGGGTATTTCTGGCTACATGGTCGTAAAATTTCCCCCTCTTCATTATCAAGCGTTCTCTCGCACATGAGACAAACTAACCATGCCGTCTTCCTGGATGATTTGTCTATTTTGTCTTCCAGCACTTCTCAATTAGACGTTTTTGTCAGAGAAAATGCATTAATAGCCAAAATAAATCCTTCTCTCAACTCAAATATCAAATCTTTTCCTGTGATACTGTTCTGATTTCTCATCCTTTCACTATTCTTAACACCTTCCATTTACTTTCCGCTTCCTCTCCTCGTTAATCCCTCCATGTTATCATATCTATTTTTGAAATTTTTAAGATATTTAGACCTGAACATTTGTATTCATATATGCTCTTATGATGTTACGTGTAATACGGCGAAATGTTAGCTGTAATAAAAAATACTTATTTTTTAACTCACGAGTCGTTATGCGTGCACTATGCCTTTTTAAAAAATTATTTGCTGGGCAATTATATTCATAACAAGGCTTAGATTTCCGCTGGGTACCTCTGTGACAACTATCTTCGGACTTCAATGAGTTAGACAAGAAGAATTTTGTTCGAAAAACAACTTTTTTGATTACTATAGACCACTCGGGTATGAGTACGATCAGAACCTGGTTGAGTTTAGCTATTTTGACGCGATTTTGTTTTTATTTTGTATTTTTTAATAAGTGATCCAGATTACTTTCAAAGATTACCTTCAAAAACGCTTTTTTGTTTGCCTATTGAGAACACTTTTGAGGTGTGGCTAGGTTTTTTTCCCCAAAGAAAATTCTTCTTAGGAGGTTTCATTGGCTACTTGTTTTGATGAAGATTTTTCTGGACTCACATTATCACGATCTAAACTTTCATAGCCCCAACAACACACCATATTTCCCTAAAGCATTGTATGCAATTTCCGTCATTCAACTTCTCTTGAAACGTCAACTTCATTCATTTTCCTTGATGATGTCAGTCTTAATCTTTCCACTTTGAGGGGTCTTCCTTTGATGGGTGAAATCGTCTGGCGTTAACCTGAGTTGAAATAACAAAAGATGAGCGAGGGAGGATCCAGAAGGCTGCAACTGGTGCGTTTGTCCCAGCCTGATTTTGTACCTTAGTAATGCTGATTTATGCCAATAAATTGGATTAATTATAATTGTCCCTGGGCGAAGGTAAAATGAAAGCGCCCAATTTTTGTCAAATTGGACGCTTAAGCCATTAAGTTATGCCATGCTTAGGTTAAATATAGTATTGACCGGAACGCAAGAAGCTTTTGCTTAACATTGGCTAGAGTCCATCAAGCTTTCGGAGTTTTTTTGCTCTTTGCTTGAGCAATTTTGCCCCAGTCAGATTGCGCAATACCCCAGTGCAAATACTATTTTTAGCACATTTTGCCCCAGTCAAAGGGTGCCAACCAAACAAAGACCGAGAAAGTGCACCAGTGCACCCCAATGAGCTCTATAAATAACTGAAGAGATAACTTCCGGCCTTCGGTCGAAGCCAAATATGGCCGACGTGGAGGTGATTTTTGTACGTCAGTTTCAGTCCCCTACGCGGTTTTACACGTCAGTTTTAGTCTCCTGTGCTACTTTTCACTGTTTGCTCAATACTTCTAGGTGAAACACGGGCAAAAAATCACTTAAATACACAGAAATGAATATTTCAATTTGAACTATTTTTTAAAAAATCCCAGAGAAAGTTATAGAGAATAATTTTCATGAAAATGAATGGGAAAACTAACAACAAATCTCGTACAAGAGGGCAGAAAAATTACTTGAGGAAATAGTACAGCAAAAGATCTCTTTTTACCGGTTGCTTACCATTTTCAGACAGCTTAGCACACTTGTAGGCCACACAGCATAAGTCTTTTTAAATGCTCGGTCATGAAATATTCCTCTGGTATCATTTCTTTTGAAATAATTTTCTGTAGTTGTAAATGTTTCGAAGCCGAACCAAATATTAAAAAGTCGTGTAAAGGACTGGAACTGACGTGCAAGACCGCACGAGAGCCTGAAACTGACGTGCAAAATTGGCCTCCATGTCGGCCATGTTCGGCTTCACTTTTTCCCTGACCGATAAACTGTTGACCCTCGTCCTACACAGTCATGGGGTAATCATGGCCTTGATCGGTTTCTGCAAATGGTTTTGTGCTAGATTCATTGTAGTCAAGACAATGGTGTGTGCAGTGCCCTTCTAAAGTTTTTAAGAAATCAAATGTTACAAAACGTCTGTAAAAAACGTCAAGTTTTCTGCCCCTGGTCTGGTAAAATTTCTACATTTTGAAAAATTAATCAAGAAACTTGACTTGACCGAAGAATGACAAATGCTATTTTGTTGTTAATCGCAGGCTTATTTTTCTCAATTGCAGTTGGGGCTGGATAAAGGTTTTAATTAAATGAGCTTTATTTGTTAGGTTTAAACATGAGAAAAGTATTTTTTTTCTTGGAACTAATGATTAATTTCAAGAAAATGTCCCTGATTACTATTATTAAATAGAACTTTATGACCTAAACATCTCCTTAGCAACCAACCCGCCCGCTCTGTCAAAGGAAATGCCTTCCAGTAAAAATATCAGGTTTTTAGTCGTTACGTACCATTTCTTGGTTTTACTTCGTGAAAACAGATCCAGATAGGTACAATAAAGTTCAAATGAGCAGATGTTGGGATTTATTCTAAAAGACTATTTGCGGCGAAGATACTTTAGTAGCGGCTTAACTCCTTGGTTTGATTCGCTGTGAATATACTTTAGCCCTGTTTACACTGCATGCTCCCATCTTGAACCATTTTACTACAATTGATCCCATGGTCTTCTATAGGTAGAAATTACAGCTAAAATGTTCAATTATTTTATTCATATCACCAAAAAGAACACAATATACTGAAAATGAACTGAGAATTCAACATGAATTCAAGTTCTCATGTGACTTCCCAGCCAAAACTACTAGGCAGTGCCAGTTGTCGTGGAAAGGCGGTTAGTTTAATCATAAAATTGAACAAGTGAAAATTATGTGGACAAATTTCGTGGCATATTATAATGAAAAGTTGAAGTTTTTGTACCGGATATTGAGTGGATTCATAGCTTCGTACTAATCAACGGAATTTTAATTTTTTAATTAAGAAAATAATCTGAGTTAAAATGGCAGATTAACTCTTTCATGCATGCAGTTGTTGTGTGACAACTTAATTATTTTACTTTGTCTAACGCCAGACGATTTTACTCGTCAAAGGGTAGATCCCTGGTCACTGCGCGAATGAAAGGGTTAACTTGTAATCCTGGATTAGCTCTAATCATCCTTTGAAAAACCGGCCCCTCGTGTTTACTTTGAGATAAATATCACCGATCCTTCCTATAATTTTTCATCTTTCGATCCTGCCGACACTTTTCCAACACGGCAAACTGCCAAGCAACTATATATGGATAGTAAAATCAAATTACTAATAGTTAGTACGCCATACCCTCAAATGTTCGTCAAATGAACAAGTTACAAGGTTCTTAACATAACATATCTATTTCATAAAAAGAGAAAATTTCATTATTTTTCAATATATTTCTCTCACAGTTTTTATATGGCTGAAAGACCACTACATCTCCTGCAAATCACTGCTGCTAATAAGGATTTGCTCATACGCACTGACAGGATAACGTTGTTTTGCTGTGAATAATATTCTACTCATGCGTATTACACTTCTCTTCCATAAGCAAGGCTCGTTCGGCGAAATGTTTCGCCAGGCTGTTAAAAGAGATTTATGGATAATCCACAAATAAAACGGGATTAAATTAAAATCGCAATGCAAGTCAACAATGGATATTGAGAGGCAAACATAAGCAAGGCTCGTTCGGCGAAATGTTTGGCCAGGCTGTTAAAAGAGATTTATGGATAATCCACAAATAAAACGGGATTAAATTAAAATCGCAATGCAAGTTAACAATGGATATTGAGAGGCAAACATGGTTGTCTGACGTATACGTTTAGTCGCTGCCAAGCGACTCATGAGAGACCGTTCTGATTTGTTGAACTCGTTGAACATCACGTCTAAAGTCCTGTTCAAACTAAAAATGTTGGCGACAATCTCGCCTTATATCGCATAAAGATACCCGATTGCTAAAACAGGCGAATTTAAATCACAATGCAAATTGACAATGGAAATTGAGAGGCAAACATAAATTAAAATCAAATCGAATAATAAGACAATTATTGAACATGGTTATTGCAAAAATATCGTGATTTATCAGTGTCAGCTAATAACAAATGACTAGATCATATTGGTGAGTACTGAATTTTTTCTTGGCCTGGCTCGTTCTAGCATTTTAGGATCAATGCGCCTGTGTCTATCATCTTTGCAAACTTTTGTATTTTGGGGCGCAACTAGGATTTCTCGACTACTGATGGTACGATTAGCAGCTATTTAATGTACGAGACCAACACATGCTCCAAAAATGCGTTTCCTGGGGAAAATATTCCAAACCAGACTGAATTTTCTCCAAAAGATGCGTAATATCTGAACAACCAATCGGGAGTTGGCAATTACTCCCACTGATCCCCGTATGTAATAATAAGCGGAAGAAACATTTCGATGAAGCCACTCAGATTATTATTTTCGGCACAGGCAAGCAAATTTTCAATTAAAAAATAGTACTGATGAGACTATCGTAAATGTTTTTGCCCAGTTGCCGGAGTAAAAATGCTCATCCCATGACAGAATACAAATTATTTAGCTTTAGTAGTTCGGAGGTCTGGAAATCAGTTACAATTGTTACCATATAACTTGAAATGTGTTCTTGAGTTTAGTGGTCTGAATAAAGGTGTATGTTGTGTTGACGGATTTGGATATTTTATTTTTTTTCTGTTTGACAGATTTTTCATCATCATGTTCCTTATTTGATTAATATTAAAAATCGAAACAACCTAGGAATAAGCCTGTCAACGCCATTAGTCCTTGTTGCAGGTGCCATATTACAAGCTAATAAAAAGTTATTTTCACCATGCTGGCATATATGAAAAATACGCGGTAAACCAGTGGTCCGCTTCATCATAAAACAACAAAACATTGAAAATCTACCTGTTGAAACCTCTGCGACTAAAAGTTTGCTTAAAATATGCTTTAATATTCGTGAACAAATGTCATTTCAATTCGCCACGCAGCTAGCTTTCAGGTTCATACTACTTTCTCGACATCTTTGCTTTTCAAGTTAAAACTCGGTGCGCGATTAATTCCAGTAACAAAACGGTACAAGCGTTTGAAATCAACGACACTATCACTAGGCACGCAAAGGATAATTAGGATGGATGACAGGATTTTATAACAATATTTATCAGCCCCCAGGCCAGGTCTGTGACGATTTCAGAGGTTACCATGGCATTCGATTGCATCCATTACTCAACTGAAGAAAGTAGTGCATGGTACGTTTATGTACAATCATCGTTGCCAAAATCCAGTAGATGCATTGAGACATGGATGAGAGGTTCTAACGTTTAAACCTTAGTTTATTTCCGATTCTCAATGTGAAAGTTTGAGATTTATACGAAGGTCTCGTTCATGACAGCCCACGTCTTGGCTTTCACTCTCGTAACCAAAACGACTCGATTTCTCTCAAGCTCACTTCTTCAATCAACCAACTAATTCTTCGGAGATAGCTTCGTAAACCTTTTCGGCAAGAGTTGTTTTGCTTGATCACTGCCATCAGATAAGGGTGTCGTCGCCGCAGATGCATTGTTCGACAAAACATTATAACCTTTCACGTGCAAGTGTCCTTGGTTAGACTGACTTGTAAGAAGTTTGTTGGACTTTAAATTAGCGGTTTGTTTCTCAAGATCGTTTTCTCTCTGGTTACGTATCATTCCGTCCGGATTTAACCAATCACTTTTTTCACGTACCTATAAAAAAGGGGGAATATGTTTAGATCTGTATGTGCACGATTTTGTTAATTGAAGTAATTTTAAGGAATTATTCATTCTAAAGTTAAATATATACTTTATTTCCATTGTATTAGACATTGTTGTACTTTTCGTAGTACTTTAATTAACTGTGCATGGCCATATGTTAATAAACTTGTATTTGTTTTTTCTAATGTTTCCCCGACGATTTAATCATTGATTAAGGTCGAAACTGTTATCGGGTTTTCCAGACGAAATTAAACCAAAAAATGAAAACAAATGATAAACTATACATACATCAAAACAAGACTCAGACAAAGAATGAGTGGTATCGAAAGAAAAGTGCTCGGTTGCGTTTGGCAAGCGCTTGGGAGACAACCAGTTTATAGACAAGCATGATAGTCTACTTAAAGTAAGAAATACTGGGGGAAAAAACGCTGTTTGAATGATATAAAAATTGTGTCTTATGTCTTATGAAATCATGCAGTTGTTTATCAATTTGTTCATTTATATTTTTATTGACTAAGAATTTCAAAAGTGAATATTTTTGCTCAACAAGTAATAAATGCCTTAATAAAAAGACCACGTCTGTTTTTATTTCTATGAAAAAATTAAAAGTAAAAGTTTTCTCAATTCAAGAATTGCACTTTCTTGTTAAGAATATGCTTTCTTAATTTTAGTATAGGCAGTTCTTTTCTGAGTAAACTTTTACTTTTCCTCAAATTTAAAGTAATATTCTTGAAGTAAGGAATTCTATTGTAGTCAAGAATGTTGATTTTTATTTTGTATTGGTTGGGTGCGTCATCATGAGTAAACAGCCATACTAGTTATTCAAAACAACGAACTAAAGTATAGTGCCTCAGACAGCTCAATAAGGAGGAAAACGTACGATTCAATTAACGGCTGAAATTCAAGTTAAGTTATTAGAAAACAAGGATGTCGATGTTCGCCCGTTAGGACTTATTAAATTCACCGGATAACTTATCGGGAATAAAACAGATCCCTGCAGTCCAATACACAATTGCATAATATCGCCGCATTAACTCTTTCCGGGCAGCGTCGGACTTTTATTATTTACTCTGACTTACGCCAGACGATTTTACTCGTCAAAGGAAGAGGCACTGCAGGGAAAGGGATAACTGCGATGGAAAGATGCTATTTTATTCTTCTTCTTGCAAGAAAATATTACGATTTTAAGTACATCCCCCGCAGTTTTACTGGAGAATGGATATTCTCCACTATCTTTTTCGACCCTTTTTTAAATTAGGAAAGTGTCAGGTAAGAAACAGAAATTTCATGGAAAAATAATTCATATAATGTAGTATTTTCCTGCGAACTTTGTCAACATGTTTTCAGCATTAGAATTTCTCAAATCGTTCTTAGCGTTTGATTCGGTAACCCGGTGTGGTTTGATAGTAAGTATTTCTGAATAATTTAGTCCAGCTGTCGATTCCAAGAGATAATAGGTATCTAGTTTTGAATTGGTATGAGCGTTTAATACGTAAAAAAATCCTGGTTGTCTGGACACGTTGGTTGAAATGGGAATGAAAGGAGAACGAAAAAACATATATTGCTTTGACTATAGTCGAATATCAAAAACAAATTTCGCTTTATTAGAAAGTTACCATGGCTAGTCATAACGTTGAATTATTCATTAACTTGCTGAAATGGACATACATGTACGATTGCAACTGCCTACAAAGATTGTGACTTAAAGCAAATCATAAAAAATCCTTCGGATAGATTGTTGAACGTCATGACTGAAGTAAATGTAAGGTAAATATTTAAATGTTTTTGGACTTAAGCCTGAATCTGTCTGGTTAAAACCTATTTGCTTCACAAAACTATACATAACTCGTTCAATATAACTTAGTTAAATATAACAACTATAGTATGGATTCACGCACAGGTTTTGAAAACTTCAACCGAAGGTTTAAGTAATGACTAGATTATCTTGAGTCTCTTATAACCCAAAATTAAACGCTGTAACAGCAGCAGTGTTGGCATTAGCGCCGCTGGCAGTACAGCAACAGTAGTGGTATAGTGAAAGTAACGGAACTAGAAGAAGCAGATGAGCAGTAGCAGAAGTAGTAGTAAAAGTAGTGACACTAATGTGGACGTTGCAGTAATGTTAGCAATAGTGGTGGTCGTAAAGAAGCTGAATTAATAACAGCAGAACAACAGCAGTAGTGGTAGCATTAAGAGTCGTAGTAACAGCTAGGAGCTACAACGACTTTTATCGCTACAACTGCGGTTAGCAGGAGGATTTGGAATAATAGTAATCAAGATTAGAAACACCTGGGGTCCTACATTTTTGAGGGAAAATCTTTTCTTCTCAGCTTGCCTGCTAAAACATTAAATGGCACGTCGTGCATCTTGAATTGCACGAAGATCTATGATTTTGCACATTCATGATTAACCTATGACAAGAAAACTGGCTTATAAGGTCACGACATAGACCCATAAACTAAATTATTATTGAGAGGACGTAAAAGTCTCAATCTGTCATATTTTTTCACCGGTCGGTCCACTTCTTTCATTCTTTTGATAGAGATAACGCGGAACTTTCCTTAATTTTCCTGAGTGTAGATAACGTGGAAAATTCCAGACATTACCATAATAATCATATAAAATGGACTTTTTGACTACATGAATAAAACTTAGTTTTAAAGACTTTCCTAGATGAAATTATTATCTAAAGAATTCTTCTAAAAGGTTAGACGAAAATAAACACCCATACCCTAAATTCTAGAAGTAACAAACTAGTTTACGAATAACTAAATGCTCAAAATCCATTGCTCGAAGTATTCCGCCCTTTCATTCTTCAAAATTTGTCTTATTTTTAACGAAATGCTCAAGGTTTACTCAACTTTAAACCAGCTGGCTTCCACATGATCCACTTAACAACATTGTGATTATTGGTAGATTTTTAGAGCATTTTAGTAAACGTTGAAATGACTTATCCTCGGTTAAAGTTAGAATGACAAATTCGAATAATTAGAAATAATAAATAAAAAAAGACAAGGAAACGAAGCGATGTTCAATTTCAAATTCAACTCTTCACATGCGCTTAAACTATGTTTTCTAACGAGTACATTTAACGGAATAAATCGATGAGAAAGTAGAGCGAATGTTAACGATTTCTTTTCCACGACCAGCTGTTCTATTTAAGTAATTATTTTCAGTTTTTGGCAGGTTGTGAATGCTTGACGAGACTGGAAATACAATTAAAAATCTTTGTGAGCAACAAACTACAACAAACTCGATATAAACCCATGTTGTCTGACTCAGACATGATTTTAATTTCTTGCACCTTCGTACACCACTTCAATACCATGAAAATAGTATTGCATTGCGTGGATAATAGAGTTAAGCGCCTGTAAATTCGTCTTCCTTTGACATAAGCAATTACTTGTGCTCACTAATTAATGCTGTTATTTATGAAGTACACATTGGCTGTTCAGCCTGTCTTTTCTGTAGTCCCTTGATAACTAACAAACCAAGAACGCCGCATATTTAGCTTCGGAGTAACGACAATGGCAGTACTTCAAACAAAATAAGTGAACAGATATGACAGGTAACGCCTGAAAACAAGATTTTTATTAATCGTATCATCCTTTGTCGTATAAAAATAGAAAACAATTAGAAGTTACACATTAACCTTTTCTGAAATATCAGCAATAGATTGACCAGGCAGGAAACGTAGTCTTGTGACAAATTTAAGAGCCCAGCATAAAATGCGGAAGAAAGGCATGATAAACAACAAGGATATACCTTTCTTCCATATTTTATGCTGGGCTCATATTTGTCACAAAACCCTTTCCTGCATAGTGTAATTGTACAACAACATATCACAATTGGGTGAACAAAACACAAATAGAAATCAACACGGAACAAAAGAAAAATTTAGTTCAAGGTGCCTGTGTTGACACTTTTTATTCTTCTCTTGTATTTTACTTAATGCTGAATAAAAGGTTTGTTCATGTGGAAACTTGGTAAATATCAGACGACTAGTTAATAATAATAATAGAACGATACAGGTTCGATTCCTGTCTAGGGCTCAGAAATCGTTTTTCTGAGAGAACGAGCTTAACGAACGTCCTCTAGTCGTCTGATTTGTATTTTGTTGGTGGGTTAGTTTTAACTCCGACGACCCATTGTAACTGGAGAAACTTGTGATGGTATCCCAAGCCACGTATGTATTGAGTTGAAGCTTAATAAACCATAAACCATAAACAAAAATCATCCAGGAAAGGGTTGACGCCTACAATAGTTGACCACAGGAAAGTAAAAGCATCAATCTTTAGTGTATTTGCATTGTTTAAAAGTTTATTTTCGAGATTTCCTTCAGTTGGCTTTAGCGATATGCATGTATAAACCGTTAATGATTAGAAAATAAGTTTTGCTGAACGCACGTCGGGAGTGGTCAAGCAGCGACCCAAGTTTTGTCACTTTTTATGAAAAAAAATAAAGCCACAAAATACGAAAGTTTTACTTTTTTACAGCTTTATATGTTCCTTCCCTCCTAAGCTCTCACTGGCCACTAGCCATGTGTATATAAGTCTATGTAAACACGAAATTTCCCTGTCATTTCTTAAATCTACTAATCATTTTGTAAAAGATACATGAAATGGTTTTCCATGTTTATAAACTGTGATCTAAACACTTAGGATGCTGAGAGACTCTCGAAAAGCAAAAAAGCATTCGCCTTACGGTTCGTGTTTTTAGTACTCTATTCTCATGTCTTATAACATCCTGCAAGTTTATATCACAGTAGACACCGCAAAGCAGTTTATATTTCATAAATATTACTTTTATTTAGCTATATATATTTATGTTATAAATGAGGGTGGCTAGTCACCCTATACACCCCCTGACCAGCCTTGGTTACAACAATGATACAAACAATGATATAAAAATTGAGAGCTGCATCAAGCAGTTTTGTGAGAAAAAAGAAATCGGTGGAGTTTGCTATATGTTAATTGTTGTCTGTGTATATATGGAGGGAAATTGGAACAGTCCGAAGAGAAACGAATGTGGCCAGCAAGTCGTGTTTCTGTATTGTACTGTATTGCATTGCATTACATTGCAGTACATTGCATTACATTGCATTGTATTGTATTGCATTGCATTACATTGCCGTGCGTTGCATTGCATTGCATTGCATTGTATTGCATTGCATTGCGTTGTTGCGCTGCATGTGTATTGTATCATATTATATTGTTTTGAATGGAATGTAGTACATTTCATTCCATTATGTCGTATTGAATTGAATTGCATGGTTATATTTTGTTTTCTTTTTTCTTTTTTGTTTGATTTTTGTAACGTGAATTGTTTTATCAATATCATATTTATATGTTATCTGGGTTGTATTTGAGTGTTTTAATCATGTTTTCAAAATAAAACAAGAAACACCATTAGTGTGTTGATGAGATATTCAGGCATCAATACAAACATCTGGCATTTAAGGCAGGAAATAATAATATTGTTTGATTGTATGTTTGTGAATTAATTTATATCGGTTGTGGGCGGCAGATTTTTTTTTTTTTTAACTCAGACAGGAATTTTCTATTGCGTTGGGAGTCAGATCGGTAGGAAGAGGGTGCGACATATATCTTCAAGCTCACCCCCACAAGGTCCAAGGTTGTTCCCGTGTTGGGGACTGACCGCTCGAAATAAATAGAACTATTTATTTTAAAGACAAACAAATTAATTACAGGAATTCTATTCAATAATTGTACTATTTTGAAAATCAAAATCAATAAATCATACGTTTCAAAATTGCATAGAGGATCGAGGCTCTGTACTTTTAAGAGTTGGGTACTACGGTACTCATCCGCACTCCCCGTGAAAAATATTGGCTACGGGCCTGAGATTCTTGTTTTCCCCGTTCCCATGTTGAAATTTTTCACTCATCTCATGTAGAATTTAAGAAATAGAAAACATTTTCCGTGTTTCTATACAGTTATAGAAACACGCGTGGGAGTTTGGGAGAACGAGAAA
>JBAHVQ010139086.1:0-23906 GCA_036872915.1 Nanipora kamurai | reverse complement strand
ATCGTACCTAATGTTTAAGTAATGAGGTAAATTCGTCATTAATCGCACCTGATGAAACAAAGGATTACGAGGTAACTGTGATATTACTTGTCTAATTTATGCTTGAAAGGGATCTACAAGAAGTTTTATCTCAGTAACTAATGCTACCGGGGTTGTTAACTTTTGCATTTATAATTTTCCGCCCCGGTGTTGTTGGTACAGTGGTAGTGCACGTCTCTCTCCTCTGTGACTAAGGCTCGATTCCGGCTCCGTGAAGTTTTCTGATTAAAGTTACCTTGGTCACATGTGTGAAGATTGGTGTTGTCTAGTCTGACTCTACCAAACGCTCGCAGGTTTTCTCCAGGTACTCCAATTTACACCGATTTTCTCCCAGTAGTAACACTGAAACCATCAGGGGTTCCCCTTCCTTGAACTTCTAGGAAGAACAGCGTAGCTTAACTGATAGGGATATCCAGTATAAATAAAGTAACTTTATTTCTTACTTTACAAGGCGCACATTCGCATGAGTAAACGGGCCTTTAGGTTGTCAGCGATCTTTGTTGTCGATTTTTGTAACCATCGTCACAGGTCATTGAATTGAACTCAGTCGTACGATTAACTGTACACTTTGGTATAAACGAATATCACCCTGTCTTCATGTAATATGTCATACACGAGGAGTGTTTCATCAGGATATCCCAACACCGAGAAGTTTGTTGAAAAGCGAGGCGATATCCGAGGTTTTTTACAAACTTCGAGGTGTTTGGATATCTGATGAAACACGACTTTCGAGTGTACGATATTGCATCTCAAAAGAATCAGTATTTGAAGAAAAAATCGAGGTGAAAGTTGGCTTAATTTATGTAGTTTTTTGCTCAGGTATCCAAACGCCGTCTCGGTAGTGATTTCCCTGGTGTTTTTAGCATGAATTATTAATGAATTTGAGATATACATGGCACAATGCTCCCACGACCATCACTCGACCGTCATACAACGGGTGCACAACAAGACTTTTTACAACACTAACCCTAACCTTAACCCTAACTTCATGTGACCATTGCGATATGATTCTTTATGAAAAGATAAATAATGTTGAGCTAATACTGTAGTCATCTGAAGGTTTCAAAAAATACACATTAAAATCCTATGTTATATTTCAAGAGTAATAGCTATAACAACACCGCCATCATTATCGATGGTTAATACGATAGTAAAAATTTATTGGAACCATACTTTACCTTTATATTTTGCTCCGCTGCTGGCGTATGTATATGTTCCCTGCCCGTGCCTTTGATGTTCGTACCAGTCTCCTTCGTACAAATCACCATTCGGATAGTTATAGACACCGAAACCATTTCTCAGATTGTCAATCCATCCTCCCTCGTAGCGGGAACCATCTAAAAATGTGAATTCCACTTGCAGTAAGACAAATGAAAAATCTTATATTCTTTACAGTTTCACTCTGTTATAACTTGAAGGCTGACTGCCAGTCAAAAACTGAAACCAAAGATTGTGGAGATTGCGGCCTTTCTGGATGTTAGTTCCATAGTTTCTTTTGCTGTTATATGGACGTCAGTTTCAAGTTGATCAACTTCAAACAGACGTCGAAATGGCCTGGAACGGGCCTAAAAGTGAGGTGCAACTTTTAATGCTCTCAACTCCATAATATTTGGTTTCACTTTTTTAGAATAATAGGATTCTAGGCCTCACATACCCCCCATTTGTCCCCTTACAGGCGTATTATTTTGTTACTCAGGCCTCGGGCCAGTTACCTGTGCTAAGCCACTCGGTGGTGGTCTTGCAGTTTGACTCGCAGCATATATCCACTGCATATACTTTCAAAAAAAGTTTTTTCTGGCCGCGTTAATATTTGCTCCAGGGTTCTTTAGAAGATAGGCGTCGGGAGGGGGGGTTGGGTTCACATCACCGCAAAGGTAAAATTGTGGAGGCCTCCCTTTCAAGTCATACCAATTTTATGGCCCTCCCAGAAGATTAAACCCGTTAAACATGCAGTTAAATTACTGCCTGGTGTTCTGGAAAGTAATTAAAGCGTTGTACGGACTTCGGCAACATTCGTTTTCACAAATGTAGGATTATTACATGACATAATCAAATGAGATTATGCGGACATTTGAATTTAGGTGTAAGAGGATTATTGTCTTAAATTTTTTAAGCACGAGTCGGACTTCTAGATTTCATTCTGCTAATGGCAGATGATTTTACTCGTCAAGGGGTAACGTTTCGATTATACTAAATAAATTAAACATACCTGGGTACCAAAACCTGCCTTGACCGTGTTTCTTTCCTTTAGAGTACTCTCCGACGTACTTCGCGGAATTTTTAAATCGATAAGTGCCTGTGCCATGTCTTTTGCCAAACTCGTAACTTCCCTGGTAGGTGTCGCCATTGGGATATGTTGCCTTTCCCACACCGTGACGCTCATCGTTGTTATTGCGTTCCCCCTCGTAGTCCTGGTTTACAACATGACATGCATATTCAGTTTGTATTGTTAACGATTACCAATTAGCTGTAACTCTGAGGATGGCAGCGGCATAGATTGCCGAGACGTCAGTGAAACACTGTTTTATCTGGTAGAACAGCAAGTTTCTCAAAATATACACCTCAGATTCAGAATTATATTTACAAAATAATCGTACAATCAAAAATTGCTGTGACACATTTATGTTCAGGGATAACGTGTATGTTTGTGAGAGAAAGTATTTCACACGTAGGTATTTAGGGAACGGGGCGCGACTGGTGCGTTGTCACCCTCACGGGCCGAGGGAGACCACGTTTTGGAAAACGGCAGTTCCAAAGAAAGTGAAGTATTTAAAAAGTACCTGTATTGCTTGTAATCTAATTCAAAATTATTTTCATGATGAAAATAAATAGAGTCATACGTTTTAAAATTTTCTGAGGGATCTTGTCCCAGCACCTTCTAAGGAGCTTGGCCCTTCAACACTCATCGGAATCTCCTAACGAAAAATCCGGCCTAATACGAATAATATACGAGTTCAACCGTAGAAGAGAATCATGGGAACTCTTCTATAATTTCCTGCACCCTATTTAGGGCTCGTTTGATTGAACCTATTCCGGAAAAAAATATATTTAGAAATATTCCAGAACATCTTTTTTGAATACTCTGAAATTATGACATAGTAGTTCAATCGAACGGATATTCCAAGTTATTCCAAGTATTTTTGTTCCAGAATAGGGTGAATCGAATGCACCCTTAGTTCTACGAGTTATGTTTTCGAATCAACCCAGCCGAATATTGTGAAAAATGCGATGGCCCCTGGCAGCATTAGAGAGTCGACGTAGTCTAGATTTTCATACTCTTCGGGGATGTGCTAGTCTAAGAATTCTCAGTATCTTTGGTTCGACTGCTAGTATTCTTGGTTTTCAATTGACGTTATGGCGTCCATGTCGGAAGAACTTTAACAAAAGAATCTCATTAATTTGACCATTGTATTTTACTTGCGTTTCCTTCCCACATGGCCGCCGTATCATTGTCTTCTGAATGTCAAGGGATTGATTGCAAACTATCAACATGTATGAGGAGGAAGT
The DNA here is from genome assembly GCA_036872915.1 of Nanipora kamurai. Taxonomy (NCBI): domain Eukaryota; kingdom Metazoa; phylum Cnidaria; class Anthozoa; order Scleralcyonacea; family Helioporidae; genus Nanipora; species Nanipora kamurai. The sequence goes on along the minus strand of JBAHVQ010139086.1, from coordinate 20,360 downwards.
AAGGAGATCAATGAATGGCATCGGACACTACTCCTAGTGTGGCGAGCACGATATACAACACTAAAGTACCTGTGGAGAAAGCGCAATCAACTGGACATGACATTGGACACACGAGAAGACTTTTTGCGGAAATTTTTATTTGATTGGCTAGTTGTTATGAATAATCCTTCAAGGGAAGGAAAGTGGATGACTGGGCGGGGGTTTCGTTGCGAATTAAATGATCCTCTGTGATTGGCTTTCCAAAAACTATGTCGCTGAGGCTTGTCCCAGGGACATGTCTCTGTGCCATACTTCTGCGACTTGAGACCTTGTATTATTCAACCTTTACACAACAGCCATTGGACAGTCATGTGTTATTTTTTTCGTAAAATTCACAAATTGAGAAGGCTACTCTGACTTCACAGATGACAGACATGACTTTGAAATCATATAAATATCGGAACAATTGTATTTAACAGAAACTATGCAGGAAAAATATCGTGGCAAAGCTGATAAATACTATTTCACCAAACAATTTCAAGATCAAAAACATATCAAGAGCTCCAAACATCCACTATTAGTTGTTATTCTACGTATTGGTAGTCAGTAATATGTGAGAGACAGAGGCGTTGGACTTTCACTTTTAGCCAGAGTGCGTTAATTCATCAATTTGCATGTGAACGGTACATTAACTGAGAAGACAAATAACATAAATTCAAATAAAATCAGATGTAAAACTATTACGAGGATTTCAACAAACTGTTTCATTTAGCCCGAAGACTTGTAAAGGTTTTTTAATTGCCAAATTGGTAACTCGTACGAAGATGAACAACAAAGACTCGAGAGTGTCAAGCAAATGCCCTTTTGCTTAATAATAATAGTTATTTCCTTCTCGCAGTTAGCTTGTACGTCGGTGATGGGAAACTCTTTACAGGTAATATAGCGTTTAATTTAACGGTACTGATTACTTAAACATGATTAGAACAACACCGAGTTAGCACATGTAAGGAAATAAAACAAAAAAAGCGGGAAATAGAGGGTTACATCGTACGCTTTATGGCACCTGGATTACCAACTGAATTCAAATAAATCTCAAGAAAACATCAACCAACGGAAAGGATTGATTTTCCAAACATGCTTTACTTACTCCGACATCGATACCAGGATCCTCCTCAAATACGTCAGATCCAATCTCGGACATTGTTTACTCGTGATCTATATAAGAATGGTTTCATTGACCTTGTTTAAGAATTTCGGGCAGAACTCTTTCTCATGTTGCTAAGATTACTATGACAACTAACAGAATACAAAATTTGCATACCGTTTATTGTTTTTAGCTCATCTATAGATCATTTTCGCTTGGTTCCCAGAAATTGAAATCATAACGTCATAACGACCATGATCGCCGGCTAGAAATTGAGCAATTGAACTAAAAGTTCATCGAGCTATGATACTTAAACTTATGAGTCTTCCGATCGAGCCCATGGCATGACTTTTTGATTATCCGTCTTACGTATAAACCACTACTGGCTTATGGTTGAGAGAAGATTATAGTTCTGAGTTAGATACACCAGGCGGAAAGCGTAATTTAAAAATGAATATAAGTGCCCAGCAAAAGATTTTAAAAAAATACATAATAAAAAGAATAACATTTGTTTGCTGATGTAAACAACCAAACGTCAGCAAATAAAAGTTATTCTTTTTATTATGTCTTTTTTTAAAATAGCTTGCTGGGCACTTATATTCATTTTTAAATTAGTTCTGAGTTGGTTAATTATAAATTTGACTTTTCATGTTGACAAGGCCAACCCGCAGGTATGACAGAGGTCGGTTAACTTTTTCTTGGCCGTATAGGTCCTCAGAGATCTATGGAGACATATATTTTACTCGGGCTAACGCCAGACAATTTTATTCGTCATGGGGAAAGTCCTCTGCCAGGAAAGGATTAATGGCTCGATTGGCTATCCAGCAGATAAGTCCTAACGCGGGAACAACGTTATCTATGCATTGAACAACCAAACTTAAATTTACTATCAAATTTAAATAGAACTATCAGGTGGACACCTGATTATTCAATAAATACAACTTGAATTCAGTTGTTCAATGCTTGGTGTGCACGTTCCACGCTTATCCACCTCAAAAATTTAACCTTCGTCCAATCACCTGAGTCTACTAGCTTAAAGGTCGGAGCATCTCTCCGGCGATCAGAAAATCATGACTTTATCGGTTCGACTTTGCTCATGGACTCAAATTTTCCTGATATTTTATGCGACTTTAGGCACTGGTGATTATATTAACAAATTCGGTTGGGCTCAAATCTCCGCTTGGGCACAAATCTCCGCTTGGGCTCAAATCTCCGCTTGGGCACACGAAGAAATCGCTTAAAAAGTTATCTTGCGATTACATGACTAAATTTTCAGCCCCGGCCTGAAACTAATTAAAAAATCTACCGTTAAAGAATACATCGAATGGGAACGAGGTTGGATGAAACTATGCTACCGAAGGCCGGACGGGAATGGTGCGTTAAAAAACCGGAGGAAGAAAGAATGCAATGGGACATTATTCACCTTCCGTCGTTGAATTATATGGCTACAGCCTTCCTTTTCTCAATCTTCTCTATTTAATTAAGTCTGGTTTTTACTTCAAAATTCCGCCACAAAATTCACAGAAGATCCTGCACGGGGCACTAATCCGATTTCCCAGCCCCTATTTTTTTGCAAATCCCACGTCCCAGTGCCCAAGTCCCATTCCCACGAACAGAATTCAGGAAAAATCCCAGTATTATACATACCAGTTTTTTCTCTTCATATTCATTATTGAAGATGACAATCGCACTAACGAACACCGCTTTCGATCTAATGAAGGGCAAACAGTGTATTTATTTTTTCTCAATATTTACTTCATAATACCCCTTAAAACGGATATAGGTTAAGAATTCAAGTAAAAGTTAATAGACTTTGATTAACTAACTTTGCACGACGCTTTTTTATCTCAAATGTCTCAAATTGTTCATTCATTTCTTCTCAAAGGTCTCTAATTGTTTATTGCTACCAGGGTGGTGAACTAAAAAATGCCCCCCTTGTGGAGTCTTTTATTCTCAACGAATAAGTACCTCCTATACACTTGACCATCCTCATTTATTTCCGTTTATTTAAAAAAAAAATGGCTCAATCTAATTCTTTTTCTTTGGAGATTGGTGCCTTGGCCCGAAAAACCCATTACAAATAAGAACAGGTAGTATAGTTACGACAATGGAATTGTTGCTCACTTGATATTAGCTCATATCTTGAGTTATCAAGATGACACTCTTGTTCGGAGTTTGTTTTATCCTTTATTTCTTTAAAGTCGTTGTCGGCTGTTATCAGTTGTCGGCTGGTTCTGGATTTTAGTATAGTTACGACCAGGCCAACTTTGTTTATGTTGGTTAAAAATTACAAAAAGTTGTATTAAATAAGTGTCGTCGCGGATGAAATGTATACATAATCTATATAAGTACAAACTGAATGAAAAATATGCGTAATTATTATATGGTTGAGCTCGTTATCGCTGATTGGCTGGTTAGCCGGGTAATAATTACAACTTATTGACTGAACATGAGGTCTGTACTAGTGAAATATCACACCAATGCTTCCAAGTACGGACCGAAACAAGGCAGCCAGTCAAGGTTTACGTAAAATAGAAGTCCAATATAAACACGGAACAAGCGCATGAAAGGGAGAACGCCCCACGTTAAAACCAAAGCTTTATATTGTTCACTTATTCGCTAAAAGTCAATTTAGAGGCTAAAGAACTTGGTAGAAAATACTCACTAAGTGAAAAGCAGTAAATTACGCATACAAGCCACGAATATTTCAACCTCAAAGAATAAAATATATTGTAGTTTATTATTATTCATAGCAGGAAATGCAAATGAATTCGGCATCCAACACCAGCCAATAAGATTGTTGCTATATTATTAATATTAAATGACTGACCTACTCAGCCTATATATGCATTCGTTCCGTGTTTAAGTAGCAGACCAGACAAACGAGGTCAACGAGTAGTTTATTACATGGCTTTACTGAAATTACAGAAACATATTCAAAAATATGCGCTACAAATGTCTCTGAAACGATAAATCCACATTTGACCTACACTGCTGAAGTCAAGTGAAAGAGTGACTCGAGAGAGATTTGAACTCGCACCTTCGGGAATCCGGTCCGCCGCTCTACTTGTTGAGCTATCGAGTCTACAGGGATTGGAGGCGAGTTATTATCCAATTTAAGTGTACGAGATATTCTCGCAACAACTTAACGCTATCCACGAGGATGGATGTGCAGTGTTTCAATTCTTTTTGAATTGAAAGCAAATTGAATTGAAATTGAAACGATGAACGAGGAAACCATAAGCCATTTAATAAATTCCCTATTAACCTCGTTTGTTTGCTTTGTGCGAGAAATTATTTGCATTTGGGCTTTTTGTGAAAAAAATTCCTTTCCCGTACAGACCAAACAAACTAGCTTAATAAATAATAATACAGAAGTAGAGAGCTGCGTCGGCAGTATAGAACGGATTGTAGATAACCAAAAGGGTCGGGAAACTGCTGGAACTTAAATTTACAGAAACTAACGTTTCGAGCGAAGGCCTGTAAAATGTAAAAAAAGTAGTGGTGCTTTTATAGCGAGAAAAAATCATGTGACAAAAAGATGACCAATAGGATTGGAAGATCGATAATAAACTAATTAATGAGATATAAATGAGCGATAGTCATTTGCTATTTTAAAACGTCGATCTAAAATGGATGACTATCGTGACGTCGGATACTATCCGACGTTTTAAAATAGCAAATGACTATCCATCATTTACGTCTCATTAATTAGTTTATTACCGATTTTTCAATCCTATTGGTCATCTTTTTGTCACAAGATTTTTCTCATTATAAAAACACCTTAGTCTTTTAAGTTTCCCAACCCTTTCGGTTAATAAAGAACATATTGTTTATAATTAACTAATTGAGTACAGGTATCAACTATTTAGAGAAGGTTGCTTATCAGTTTCATCATGATGTAATTTCTTTTCCTGCTCTTGAAGTTCATCATCCTTGAAGAGATGAAAAAAAAACATGAAGCAAAAAGAGGGATTCACCAATCACGGAAGATAACTGGTCGATTTTTTTTGCTTTACTCGACATGAGCCGGTCAATAAACCGATTCCAGCATGTATTTTAACTGAACCTCCATCTAACGTTCTTTTACCACGATAATTTGGTTATTCTCACACATCACATGTGATAATTGTGGTAATAAAAATAGTCAGAGAGAGAATTATTTGAAAAGTTGACTGAAGGGATTTAAGGATTTAACGGGGAAGGATTTTAGTTCCTCATCAACGGGGAACTTAAATGTAATTTTTTCAGATGCCATTATAATTTTACCTTACTAGTTCTGTATTTGTGAAATGCTATTAACGTATTCCAGAATCATCCTCAGGGTAATATGAAATGATAAATTCACATTAAACCTACACCGAAGGTGCGAGTTCAAATCCCGCTCGAGTCAACTTTTTCAGTTGACTTCAGCAGTGTAGGTTTAATGTGAATTTATCATTTCTATTGACGTATTTTTGTCGTAAAATATGAATGAAATGAATCAGCCGCCATAGGTCGTTTCCAGGTCATCGCCCTTCCTGAATTAAAACAGGTGAACACTACTTTCAATTTACAGAATTGACGCGTCATCAATTTTTCAAATTTTATTCTTCATTCTTAGAGTTATTGTTTCGGTTAGCTTCAGTTTAGCATTGGATTAGAATTAGAATTCGCGTTAGATTTTACGGTTTGGGTAAGGGTTTGTTATATTGTCATGCACAGTATTTACTCAGAGTAACACTTCGAACGTCAATGCCGTAGATAAAAACAGTGTTGACCAAGTAAATGAGGTAGGCATAGGCAGGTAATGAACCAAGAGTAAGAAACGAAGAGTGAGATAAAACTTTCAAGCATGAGAAAAACAAGAAAAGGACATCTTAAAGTAAAACACTTTGACTACTCGAAACACCATTGCTCTTCACTCTTCCTCGAGTGAAACGGGAAACATAAAAGATGAAAGTCAATGATGGAGATCAAGGGTCAGTTGTACGAAGCAAGAATACCTTATTCGTGGATAAGTGCTAAACAAAACGATGGCAATCTACGGTTTGAACGACTGAACTTTACCGTCTCATCGCGAGATATTCATAGGACAATGCTATATACCAACTTCATAACGAAGGGAAGTATTTTTACATTACGTATTTGTACATCACTTTTACGTTTGTTTTTTTGAAAGGCTGTTGCCCGAAAAAAACCTCTGAAACAAAATAAACAAGCCAAGGAAACAACCAGAAGAAAAACATAGAAGTTACCATCTGAGTCTTCAAACAGCTTCAACTCATTTTGCAATAAATTTTCAGCGAGAGTATATACCAAACACCATGAACGACATGTGGTTTTCCGTAAATACGGACGGTAGTTCAACGTATTGGCTTAATATAAAGCATATCAGAGGCTTTCTCCAACATATCGGGTTTAAAAGAACGGATACCAGGCCAAGCCGTGACACATAGCAGCTATAATCCCGTTTAACAACGTGATAAGTACATGTTTGTACGTAATTTGTGAAATTAACCCTGTTGTGGAAAATCATTTCAAATGCATGGTCATTCTTTGAGGGTCCAATTTCCCAACAATACTTACATCAACTTCCTGATCACTAAAAGATTCATCACTGATGGTACGATTCATTTCAAAAAGGTTTTGGACATTTTTGTAGCTGCAAAAATGAGAAATTGAATGGTCAACTGAAGGAACTAGCGAAACTAAATAAAAATGATCACTGTAGGCCAATGTTGTACGGCATGTGGTAACATCGTATTGGTAAATCTTAAATTTCCACGCTCCTCAAACTTGTAAGCTCGGAAACGTTTTCTGAGCCCCTAACGGGAATTGAACCTGTAACCTTCTGATTGCCGGTGGGTTGCTTCAGTCATTGAGCTAGACGAACTCAGATAGAAGGCCCATTTACACTGGTGATTTTTGCTGCCAAATTTCACATCCTGATGCATCCGATCGAATGGATTCACTTTCGAAAGCATTGGACCATTTCTGCACAACTTTATGGTTCAGTACTTTTGCAAGTCAGTCAAGATAAGAAAAATCGCAGCACAAATCGCCAGTGTAAATGAGCCTTTATTGTGCTGGTTCGTATCTGACATGTTTACTGCTTACTGCAGTCTCGACAAGTGACGTGAATTCACATTAAATGATCGCTATGGGCATATGTTGTATGGCATAAAAACTTGCAAATTTTCGTCATCTGTAAGCTAGCTGCCAAAAGTTTCAAAAACCCTTCTACGATTATATACGATGATATTATATATGATATATATATATTATAATGAGGACAATATAGCCTTGTTAATTAAGTTTATTCATAATCCAATATATATGCTGCGGGCATTCCGTGCGGAGGGCGTCGGAGAAGGGGGCGACTCTTTCAGTAAATCGATGGGTAAAACGGTTAGTCAGCAAGGCAAACCTAAACCGGTCTAAATTAGAAGTAAAAAACTATTATTTTGGTCGGTTAAATAAGCGAGTTCAGTGGATAAAATAAGCGACAAGCAGTGACCCCCAACCAAAAACGGAGGGTTTCAGGAATGGCTAAGCCCCCTTGCTCAGTTAGTTCTCACCCATACCCTTATATTCCCAGCGGAATTAACCTGCCCGTTGGATCACCTCCGATATTAACTACGAGTCCCCCTAGCGAAAATTGTGGGACCGTACTACTGCTTAGCACGGCTACGGTTAGCCTCATCATACACTGACTTACATTGAGTCATAATTTTGTTCATCTAGTTTACTTCTAACATTTTCGAGATTTCTGACATCTTTGTCGACCTAAAAATGAGAAAAATACTCTTGGTTTCCTCCTCTCGACAAAACAAATGTTAAATGTGTTTCAAATCTTCCATGGCACTATGGCTGTTTTTCACTCCATGCTGGGTCTTTATCGCTATCATTAAGGTACGACTCCTGTAGGGAACACAGAGACCAGACGCACACTTTCACAATGAGAAGGACACGCAGTTTGGGTTTCAGTCCAACTCACCCTCTTCCTCGCTCGTAATATACTCGGTATATATAATCGCACATCTTGCAATAAACAATAAACAATAAAGAATAAGGAATCGACAGTAATCCATTTACGGCACACAATAAGCAGTAAAGTAACCCTATTTTTAACGTATAGATAATCGATTATTGGTTAAATCGTTCTCAGTTTCCCTCACGTGGTTCTCAGTTTCCCACTTCTCAACTTCGCCGCTTGAATTACTCCGTCTCTTCCCCACATAAGATTCTCAACCACTCCAAGTGGCCACTTTCATGCCTAACTTTAGGGATGATCGTTGGTTACCACCATTACACCGATGGCGCTCTCTCAAAACGGTGAGGTAATGCCCAGTCCACAAATCATCCTTACAGGAACCCAGGTACCTTGTTCGTTTGCGAAGCTCTAGGTTCTCTTCTCTCCACGGTTCATATTTGGCAATTCATTCGAACGTTGAAACAACAGGGTCGCTGGCGTCAGAATAGGAAGTTAGACCTAATCTTCGACATAGGATAAGGAACGACGATTTCATTGAGTTTCCACTTCAAGAACCACCTCTATCAGTTCGAACTAGAATAACATTCCACCACCAGTGGTTTTGTGGAAACCTCACTTAAAAAAGCCAACTAAACGCTGAAATTGGCCTCCCCACGATGGCGCACGACTCAAATTGAATTGCAACTTGATTTGCTGGTCCGCCAGGTAATCCTTAAGTTTTTCATCTTTCCGTACACGCTTCAACCATCTAGCGCCCCCCCGCCCACAAAGGTTCTTTCGTTGTCGGAGAAAATTTGCCTTGGTCATCCTCTTCATGCCACCAATCTTTTAAGACTCCCCAGAAATGTTGTCGTGTCCAAATTTGGTAGGATATCCAGGTGTAACAAACTCTGGACAAACTGCAGGTGAGTAAAACCAAGTAGGCCTTTCTTTCAACTCTTTTGGACTTTCGCTATGTTAACGGGCCGACGAAATCCACGTCTACCACCTCAAAAGCTGTGCAGTCTGCTGTGCTATCCTTTGGTAATTGACCAGGAGGTGGGGTGGCTGATGTTTCAGCATGGAACCGTTTACAGCCCCAACACGACTGAATTACGTTCTTGGTGGATCGGCGAAGATGTGCAACCCAATACAGCTCTCGTATACCAACCATGGTGAAGCCAACACCACCATGGAAGGTGCCGATTTTCTCCTGTTGTATCAACTTCTCGTTGAAGGTATTTTCGTAGGGTAAATAAATAGGGGAAAGGCATTGGATACGACCACGACAGCGATCGCTGGGCATTTTCTTGGAGATTGAGCTGCAATTTGTCGTTGCTGAATTTGGGAGATGTCAATAAGTGCGTTTAAACTCGTCGAATCCACCAACAGCATGTCTTGAAGACAGGAAATCCTGTCAGCGAGCGGCGCGTGTTATCCGCCACATTTTCCGTCATGGGAGCAGCAACCAATTCCAGCCGTGGAATTGTAAATCCTCGCTTCGCCAAGCTGGACTTCGCCTTAACGAGTCCTGGGGTTGTCCCTGATGTTTGTCGAACCACCGCAAAAACCGTTACTGCCATACCCTGATCGCTGGCATCGCCGAAAGCGTGGAGCTCTATTTCAGCAATGGGCTCTTGCTGAGCTGCTATACTTTTATTTATTTATTTATTTATTTATTTATTTATTTATTTATTTATTTATTTATTTAATATTATTTAAACACGGTAACCTATCAACTTATCCATACGTAAGAACATAAAAATATATAAAAATAAATAGTTCGTTGCTTTTCATAGGGCCGTGTATATGAAATTTTAAAAATTTAAAATATATATTTACAGAAATTTTTAAGAAATAAGTGCAATAAAAACTATATCTACTACATCGTTCTTATTAAAAATACTCAATTATTATTAATACTTATTTATTTATTTACTTAATTACAAAATCGTTAAATTACTAACCTAAAATCTCTTTCCTTATATTAATATCCTGATTATTCCAGATTTTTGCAGCAGCGTAACTAAAGCTCCTTTTCATGGCGTTAGTTTTAAGGTTTGGATAACATCAGTACAAGGTTGTTGTCCCTCAGTTGATAATGCGTAGTATTATTATATAGATAATGCGTAATGATACTGTGTTGCATCATCACACCATAAGGTAAGCTTGACTCCCATCTTTCGGCTATACCCTGAGATGTGCACCCCAAGCTTGTTTCCAATCGCAAGTATCTCAATATATCAGCTTTCCTTGCAGCACAACAGGTGGGGCAAGTCCGAGACGCCCATAGATACTTGGTAGTAATTTTCTTCTGGGGGGGAATACAACGCTCAACTGGTCTTCAGATTTGTTCCAGGTCATTCCAAGGAGTTTACACTCGTTTTTCCAAGGCATCAAATTATTGTTTGGCCAAGGTCGTTTCTCTATCAGTTTCAGCTGAAATAATGCGTCAGCAAAGATCTCATTTACGTCATACTTCAGATCCTTTGCCTCAGCAACCGTAGCACCGCGCTTGAGCCCCACAGGCTCAAGTGCTCCCCTAGCCCTCTACCAAGAAGGAACGGAGAAGAAACCAAATCGAATAACGCAACGTGTCTACTTCTTCGGAGCGTATGTTACGTAGCCAGTGAAAATGGAGTGCATCACGATCTTCCTTCCTGATGCGCACTTGCAGGAATGCTTTGATGATGATCTTTATTATAACACGCTAGCCATTGTCAACATAAGTTGATTTCCACATGGGGCGTGAACAATAAAATTACAAGATGTATACAATACTATTTACATTTTAAAATACATACTATAAAGAACATAACATGAAGTATGGCAAAGTATCAGCGACTATTAACAATTAAATGGCGTCCGTATTTGTTTTGAAAATATGGGAAGCGATTTTATTTCGAAAGGCCTTGAGAGAATTTATTTCTTTAAGTTCGTTTGGTAATGAATTCCAAACTTGTGGTCCATTAAATGCAAGGCTTTTTTTCATGCTATTGGTACGTGGCTGAGGTAGGCAAAGTGTTCTTTTAATACCACGAAGTTCATAGTCTGTCGATTCACTTTTGAAAGTAAATAAATCAGTAAGTGATGTTGGACCCATGTTGTTAAGTAATTTAAACATGAGTTTTGCTTTACTTTTTCGTCTTTGAATTCTAAGTGGTTCCCAGTTTAAAGCACTTAAAGCAATTTCTTGGTCAATAGCATTGTTCATATTTGCAATGATTCGAGCTGCTCTATTTTGGAGTTTTTGTAAGCGTTTGGATTGTCTCCCCCAAAACGTCCCAAACTTCACAGCAATAGGTAAAGTAGGGATGAATGAGAGCCTTATAAATAGAAATCAGAGTTTCTGCTTGAACAAAATCTTTTGTCCGACGAAGGGCTGATATCCCTGAAATAATCTTTTTACAAATATTGTCAGTATTTTTGTTCTCCGACAAGTGCTGATCTAGGGTCACATCAAGACACTTAGATTCCCAAACTTTTTTTATTGCGTTATTTTCTATCACAATGTTTGGTTGTTGATTTGAAATACTTTTTATCATTGGCTTAGAACTAATCAATATAAATTCAGTTTTTGCTACAGTTAAGCTTAGCTAATTAGTAATTAACCACTTACTTAAGCATTCCAGATCGAATTCATTGCAGCTTCAGCTTCATTGAGTGAGTTTCCTGCTGCTGTTAAATTTTTATCGTCAGCAAACAGTCTCGATTTTGTCTTCTTTGGGCATTGAAGTAGGTCATTAATGTCTAATAAAAAGAGTAGTGGTCCTCGAGTAGAACCTTGTGGTACAGCACACTTGACCAGCTGTTCAGAAGAAGTAGTTCCATTTGTCTGGCATAACTGAGTACAGTTGGTCAAGTAAGATTTTAACAGAGATAGGGCATCTCCTTTTATACCATAGAGTTCAAGTTTACTTAATAGTATTCTGTGATCTACAGTGTCAAAAGCCTTTTTTAAGTCAATGAATACCACTAAGTTAAATAATTTTTTGCCAATGTTCATATACCAACTACTGGTACCATCTAATAAAGCTGTAGCGGTTGAGTGATGTTTGCGGAAGCCAAACTGAGAATCACTTAGTAGTTGAAATTTTGTCAAATAGTTATAAAGTTGGTCATATAAAATCTTTCCCATGATTTCGCTGATTGCTGGCAAGACAGAAATTGGTCTGTAGTTGCCAGGCAAATTCTTTTGGCCGTTTTTGAAGAGTGGAATTAGTCTTGCAGTTTTCCATTCATCAGGCAAAGTGCACAATATAACAGCCTGATTAGAGATATATGACTTTCTTTATGACTCCGGCAATGACCACCGCGCGGAATCGTCCTCGAACCGAAACGTCCCACAACCTGTTCTGCAGAGGTGGGCAAGTCTCGAGACAATCATTCAACGAGGGAGTTCCCAGGTCAGCACGAGCAGAACAGTCGTGACCAGTGTACGATGTAGACATGTACGATTAATACCTGTCACCAGTGTACGATGGAAACCTTTGTTATTTTGATCCACTTCCTGTTCGAATTTCGCACTTAAACCAACTTTTGAGATCTGCATCAAAAATTGAGTCTGGAAAGTGCTTTTTTGCGCGCGTAATATGTCACAGTTCGTTGCGCAGCAACGAAATTAGGCAAAGGCTTTTAACTAATTATTTCAATTGTCTCGGATATTAATGAGTTAAGAGGAAAAATAAATTATTTACCAAACAAAATCGGTCCATAATGGGCGTTGCCCGAAGTCTTGACTGCACAAACCTCGGCCTTCGGTCTCGGTCAATACCGTCAAGACGTATTGCAACGTTTTTCTCAGTACTGACATCCAGTTTGGTAAACATATTCATTATCGCCATTAAGAAGGCTCACAGCGTGTTTGCGAAGGCAAAATCTGTTGCACAATTCTTTAAATCGGTTTTCCTTAGTGTTCGTCGTAGTTACAGGAATTATTCTGTCTGTCTTCGCTCGTGTTCTTTGTCAATCACAGGACAGCCACAAAGGATATCATATTTCGATGCAACTCAGACGCATCTAGCACAGGCTTTTCCAATGTAGATGTCTTGTCAGGGAATAATTTAACCAAAGCCAATTTTTATGGCAAGATACACTACCAAACGATGTTAATTAATACTGATGCACTAACAGTCCGTCTGTATGGACTGGTTAATGTGACATGATAAAAAATCTTCATTTCTGGATGGAATTAGAATGTAAACATGGTTAAACCCAAAAACATTTCAACAAGTCGGGGGTGACTTTCTTTTCTTTTGGGCGTTATCTTGGGTGGTTTTCCATCAAATTTTGTGGGTAAAGTCTCATGTAACCAGTCCATGTAAAGGGCCTATTTAAAAAGAGGAAATGTAAGAAAAATAACAGTACCTCAGACGAAGCTCCAAATTCTGACCAATCATAGTGAAATACCTTCCATCCCTGGGTCCTAAAGAAACCAAATAAACTAAACTATTAGAACTTTTTAATTTCATAACGATATCCAGATTTACACTACAACTACAATTTGCTGTCACTTAAGATTCTTTTCGATGTAGAACTAAAAAATACCCACTCTCAACCTTTGAAATAATCTTGAAAAGGTTTAATATATGTATTGTACAAAAATAAGACTTCCACATCTGTATGACTAAATAATGACCAAAAGAATTGTGATTTTATGAGATACATGTAAGGGCTTCCAGAAGTAAAGACAAAACACAGATCATAGTGAGTCCTACAGTCCACAGTCTATACTCTCTGATACTTGCTTAATCATTACTCATTTCCCCCTGTGCAGTATTCTGCAGACATATCAGTTTTTGTTTTCATGCCGTATTCCAGTAGGGTGATATGAATTTAAAACAAGTATTTTGTACAGTCAATATACAGTCCACATATGAGACCTACCACACCTAACTACAGGTATACCTCTGCAACATACCTCATTTCTTCCAGCAGACAACTATAACCTGAATGAAGACTTGACAAATAGTCAATAGATATCCCATTTTCACATTCCTGCAAACAAAATATAAAACTAGCAAATCTTTTCCTCCTTTTAGTCCATATATTGTACATATTATTTTACTCTAGACTAGCTTGTGGCAGGCAATTTCACTTGCCATGTGGATATACCTGGGACAGGAAATAGTTAAGATATCTGCAAAATCGACTTTATCATAACATTAATGCAAGACTGTCGTACAACGAAGTCAGTTTGACAAATCAACCGAATTCAACAACTGTTACCTTTTTATGCTTGTGCCAAATATTGCATGATTAACTAGTAAAAGTTGGTGTGTAAATGCAACACATTTGTGAGAACTAAAACAGGCAGCTATGCTACATCACCCATTCCCTTTTAAAGAGGTATCCAAAATGACAGTCAAATGGTTAATAATGTAGGAAATAGTCATTTGTCCAAGTGGGTCATTTTTCAGAGCAACTAGGCCAGTCAACAAATTGATTGGCTGGGCCATTGGCTAACTCTTTGTCTGATTCAACGGTGGAACTGATGGGCTCTGTACCTTTACAGGAACTGGTTGGGTTGGTTCAACTTCCAAGGTCTTTGGGAGCTGGAGTTTGTTGTTGACAGGGCCCAGTATTAGGGCTGGTTTCCAGTGGCGTAGCCAGCCTGACAATTTAGTCCTGCTATGCAAATATTTTCATGTTCACTGACTGTAAAAACAATCAATTTCTAAAGAAATGAATAAGGATAATCATTTAAAATTTGCATAGCAGGACTAAATTGTCAGGCTGGCTATGCTACTGCTGGTTTCACCTTCAGGATCTGTGAGTATTTCACGCTTTTTTAAGCAAGGCTCTGTGATCCAATCTTCTTCATCATGATCTTCATTGTTGCCATCATCATCACAACTGTTCCGTAGTTCTTCTGGTTTCCTTGACCTATCTGAGTCCCCATGGAACCAAACAGGTGTATCTTCAGCATCCCTTGAGCCTGGCATAACCTTTTGTCCTTTGCCCCCTGACACTTCTTCAAATTGTTAATCCCTTTCCTTTGACTAGTAGAAGTTAATCCCTTTAGGCATCAGCTAGAGTAAAATACTACAGTGCACCCTTGCCCCTCAATAGGGTTAATTACCAGTAATATCTAACAGAGACCAGTTAATATGTAAGATGCAACTCTTGGGTCTCCAGTTTGGAATTTAAGCTGTAACTCTGGGAATTGAGTGCAGTATCAATTTGTGTTTGGCAACTTTCTTTATGAGTCAGTTGTATTACTTAGTTGAAAATGTAGATACAAAAATAGTACTATAAACTTTTGCATATACTGTAACCATTTCTTTGGGGCCGTTACTGGGTCCTCCCCTTCTCAGTTACAGTAGCTAACTGATGTTTTAAAAATAGCAAATTACTTTCCATTATTTACATCTCAATTAGTTTATTATTTTTGATATTATTTTATTATTGATTTTTAATCCTATCAGCCATCTTTACGTTACATGATTTTTTCACCATCTAGTTTTCTTGTCATTTTACAGGTCACTCCAACCAAGGCCCTTCATTCAAAATATAACTTTTTCTACACCTAAGTTCTGACAGTTTCCCTACCCTTTTGGTTTTCTACTTGAAAGTTTAGCTGTCTGAATCAAGTTTACATGCCTAACATTTGTTGAATATGCTTTTTACATCACTGCCATTTATATAAGCACTGAAGTTTATAACAAACACTACACTTAGCTTAAGTAGAAGAATGAACTTGCGTAGAGAATACTGATGTTAGATGTTACTCCGAGTGATGAACCATACCGGACAAGTAGAGAAAACTCTACTTGGACTGGCAGAGAGTTGAACCCGCAACCTTTGGTTTACTAGTCCAACGCTCTACCAACTGAACCGGTACAGGTCAAGTTGGGAGCTGGTCACAAAATGATCTGGAGTATGGATCATCACTCGGAGTAACATCTAAAATCATTATTCTCTACCCGAGTTCATTCTTCTACTTAAGCTATTTAAAATCAGATAGGATTTAAATGTCCTGATATGGAGGAAACTAGTACATGTTTCGAAATATCAAGAGCCCAAGTAAGACTAGTAAACCGAAGGTCACGGGTTCAACTCCCTGCCGGTCCAAGTAGAGTTTTCTATACTTGTTCATCATGGTTAGTCACTCAGAGTAACATCTAACATCTTCAAACTACACTTGACATGCTTGGTACAACTGATTCGATTACCACCCAAAGGCACAAGAGTAGCATTTGAAACTGGTCTCAGCTGGATCTTTAAATTAATGATTACAACTCTCAAATTCACCTTCATTTAATATATAGATTGATTTTATGCAATCAAGTGTAAATGCCTACTATAGAATTCCTTCAATTTACTGGTACCCTTTAGTTCATTGGTATTACCATCTAATACGGATGATGCTGTATTACTTGAACCCATGCTCTTAGCAATGGCCTTTAAAGCACACTTGGTAGTGCACTGCACAGGATTTGAGTTGTCACAAATCAATTCCCAACCAGAGCTGGCTCAAAGGTTGTGTTTTTCACAACTGGTCTTGGTGGACTCAACTCTCTTGGCTGACTCAAGCTCAGAGCTTGTCCTTGTGACAAGCAAAATTGTCTGGTGTTAGCCAGAGTAAAATGTGAAATGCAGTCTTTTCCCTTGATGGACAAAAATGAATCTACATACACCAAGCTACCATATGCCACACAACAGCAGCCAATACTGTATAGATAAAAATGAATCATTCTGTCATTTTGGATTTGACCCATTGAGATATAGACACTGATCCCGGCTATGTGTTTCAATGAGGTAATTTTTGCTGGTCAAGTACAGGCTAATAAGAACCTTCACAACTTTCTTACCCTTCCTCTTTTAATAATTCTTTGTTTGCATTCTTCAGGAATTGCATTCAAGTAAATAACAATATCTGGGTGTGGAACTAAATCTAAAACTTGCTTTCGAAGACCGCAGTAAACTCGATATCCTACAAGAAAAGCCAAATGAATAAAATTACAATGTCTGTGTTCTATTTACATGTGTTTGAAGTCAATCACAGAAGCCACAGGGAGGCAAAGGAAAACCCACAAAGAAATTTCACAACTAAAATCCTCTTCTGTCAAAAAAATCAAATAAAATTTGCATAAAAACTTAATGATGCAACTGTCAACAACTAGTTTTGCACATATTGCTTTTCAGATTAAAAAAAATTCTTTCAGGACCAAAACTACAAACTACTTGTGCTTCTAAAGTGCAAAATGTTAATTTCTGCCATGAAATTTTTCAGATATTCATCCAGACTGTTGTTCAAATTTGTTATCTATGTACAATTTGAGGGTAAGAAAGAACAAAATAAAAAAATATATATTGGATATTCATAATTTCCCAGATATATGCCACAATCTATTTGCATATTTACAATTAGTAATTTATTACAAAAATCAACAAATGTCATCTAATTACCAGGCATGTTTTATGCCATGTTTGACTATTCAATTGGCAGTGGTAGGAAATTGGTCACTTATTTAATTACCTTCGTGAGAGATGAAGCCATCTGAGTGACTCACTGATGCAAACACATCATCACTGAACAAAGAGCGGTCTAATAGAACGCCTTGACCTGCAAGAGTCAGCAATTATCATGATATTTCATAAAACTTAAACATCATCATTATGTTTACAAATTTACCAATAAAGAGTTTGATAAATGTCATATCCGGTAAAAGCCAGAAGAAGTGTGCATGCTAAATAATGGCCTTACACACGTAATTGTACATCCCTGTGACTGGAATGAAATCGTAAAACTAGTTACACAGCAACTCTCGACCAAAATAGCTTACTACTTGTGATGTCAATAAAAAGCAACAAATCAGAATTTCTTGCTATTGTAATCACAATCAACCATTTACATGATTACAACAGCAGTAAAAGAAATTATTGAGGGGGCCCTGCCATGATATTCAAAGCCTGCAAAGTGGGTTTGCCTGAGTACCTTTTGTTTCAGTTGGGAGGCATAGAAGGGGTTAGAAAATTTTAGATTTTAAGTACTCAAAGATGCATTCTGGTGGATTTTCAGGGTAAAATCTGCAGGAAAACTGCATGTAATGCAGAATCTGTGTTCTTAGACAACATCTTGCAATTAGTTTGTCACTTTGACACATTTTTTAAGAACAAATCAATCAGTGAGAACAAATCGTGGAACAAATTATTCAGCAGCCTAAAGACAATAATTAGGTATCTGGTTAGATAATTAAGATAGCTTTCAATCACCATCTCATTACCATGCATGCTCTGAAGATTTACGGCTGGGATGGGCACATGATTGTACATCTTACAAGTAAATTAAGAGTGTTGAACAGAAGAAGTATACAATTCAAAAATTTCTAAATTTTCTTTTTTTTTTAAAATGTTCTTACTTCCACCCTATCCCACTATTCATCTAAAGTAGGATCTTCACGTTTTGCCATATCCGAATCAGTGCTTTTCACCTTCTATTCAACCAAAATGTAATTCCAAACTTTATTACTCTGAGGATGATTTTGATTGAATGGACACATTACAAAAGGATGGTTTTGTCATGCAGGGGTTGGTTGTTCAAAGCCCAGATGGCTTATCCAGGAGATAAGTCTGAATTAGTGCACAGTATTATTGATGCATCAAAAAAGCATAACTCCCATAAGTAAATTTTATCAGTTAAATAGAACTATCCAGTGCACATCTCCATATTCAGGGCATAAAATTTAAGTTCAGTTGTTTGGTGCTTGAATAACACTGTTCACTTGTTACAAATTATCCACTAGATAAGCCATCCAGGCTTTGAACAACTGACCCCAGTACTTCGTTTTTCACAAGAATTAATAAACTGTACGATTATACCAGGTGAAATATCCACCACAGTATATTTTGAAACATATACTAGTTTCCTCCATATTGGGACATGTAAGTCCTATGTGATTTTAAATAGCTTATTTTGAGGAATGAACTCGGGTAGAGAATAATAATGTTGGATGTCTCTCCGAGTAACGAACCATACCAGACAAGTAGAGAAAACTCTGCTTGGCCCAGCAGGGATCATACCCCCGGAATTGTGTTGGCAAAAAGCAAAAAGTGAGAATCATGTATACTAAATTCACTAGTGATAACAAACCAAGTATTCCAGTGAAGTTAGTTGACATGAACGTAAATAAAAAAAACAGGATCAAAGACTGCACTAACCACAAAATCTACACGTTAATATCATCCTTAATACTCACCCGTTTCCATCCAGTGTCTTACAGCTTTAAGGTATATCATGCATCGGTGTCTGAACAACCATAACTGCATTTTCAGCGCGTACTTCTGTGGCTCCTCGTAAAATTTAGCCAAGTAAGGATTTCCCGAGGTGGGCTCAAGGAAGATACGGTAATTTAACTTTGCTCCCAGCTGACCAGTGAGTGTTGTTTTACCTACTCCGATGTTTCCTTCAATAATCACGATATGTCCGTTGGACGAAGTAGTCTTACTCGAAGTGCCAGTGCCAGGTAACATATTGTTCGAAGTAATACTTCTTTTAGACGTATTTCCAATCATGTTAAAGTTGCTATTGAGCCTGTAAAGAGAAGTAAAGTTTACAGAGATAAAAGTGAATCCCGTAAGAACGGCGCTGTTTGAGTTCACGATTGTTCAGTCTGGAAGTCATCTTCTATGAGTCGAATAACATCGAATTAAAAAATTATTCATAAAATTCGAAACCAAGGGTGATTTCAAAATGTACTAGGATAAGTTGGGTGAACGCTTACTTCGAAAACGTCCTTCTTGCATAACTCATGATTGACATGCTCTGAGTCTGAGGGAAATGCTGCTTACGTCCAAATAACTTTCGTTTAAACAAAAGAAAATGGCAGCTTGTAAGCTAGTACTGTAGTAGACTACAACTGCACCATTTTCAATCAGCTACCTTCGCAAATACTGGACTGTTCCATTGCTCACATTTCGTTTCGCTTAAACTTGTCCGCCATTTCCGAAATGTGATGATATTGATAAATATATACTTGTATATATATACTGCAAAACGAGTACTGCAACGTTTTGATTGGCTAACGAGTAAATGTTAACTTACCTTGTTTGTCTGTTGATTTCCCGCTTAAATAGCGAAGCGCGCGAATGACGTCAGAGTGTCTAATTATATATTTATGAAATAAATACAGTTAACGGCGAACATTCCGTGTTGCATATCGGCATGAGCACTGACCTTCGTTGGGACTGGGACTGACTCCTCCCCCCCCCGCTAACCAGGTGACCGGAGGACTATTTAAGAAAGGGTCAAAATGAGGCCAGGCATTACCCACAGTCTGT